>JAQFZO010002634.1:0-11659 GCA_034695885.1 Geophilus flavus | reverse complement strand
GTGTTTTGAATTTTAGACGTCACTTACTCGCTTTAAAATAAATTTTAATGAGAATAAGTGACGTCTAAAATTCAAAATTGTAATAAATAGTGGATTTATTGATTACAAATTGTAATAAAAGCTATTGATCAATTTATAACATAACTTTGTTATGAATATTCATAAATTGTTCAATCAATTTCATCAATTAGCAATTGGAAATTATCCATATTTATTACGATAATAGTTTGCACGTATATAATTTTACCCTCATAATCATGAGTTTGCTGCCTTATTAGAGCTATAACTCTAGTGAAAAAGTCATAACTATTAAGGATTTACCTCAGATCTGACAGTAAATTACAAGTTATTGCATCAATTAAAATTAAAATTAAAAATTAAATAATCTACGCATGCGTCATGCAATTATTCCTTGTGTGAATTTTTAGTTAAGAATTATGGCTACAGTTTGTTGGCTAGGCTAGTTGGGGCCAGAAATGACAGTTGTTTATAAAGGTTGTCAGTTGGCAGATCCCTGATCACACCACTGGTTGTCATGAACAGTCCTTTAAACAATAATGAAAGTGTGTTCTACGCAAACTCAATAGATTAGTTATAAATGAATTGCGTAAATCGACATCGACTTTATGGAAAGTTCATGGACTCAAGAGAAGTCAACTAATTCGCATAAAATTGAGAAATTCCACAAAATTCTTATAAATATGCCGATTATTATAAAGTGATCAATAAATCTACTATTAGGATTAACATGGCCATAAGTTATAAGTTTATTAAAATAAATTTTATAAGTTGCTATAAGTACGGCTTGCGCAAACTCCCTAACACGGCTGTAAGTTATAAGTCATAAGATAAGTCTTATAAGTTGCGACATCACAAAATCCCAGTTTCATCCAGCGTTCCATCCAAATTAACCAGTTAGTAATGGAATTTTCGGTTGGATCTGAGCCCACTCCTATAACTGGGATTGGAACCTCAGAACTTTCTTGAACACAAGATAGAAAAAAGCAGTTCTTCATCAAATTAAAAATAAGGTATTATTCACCCATCTTTTTATTTTTATTTATTTTATTTTAGAAATAGTTAAATATAAAACAGGACACACACTTTGGTATGCTGCCATCCGAGTTTTATTTTTCACTGTACAAAAAGATACCTTAATTCCTATACGAAAACTAGAATCACTTTTTTTAAGATGTTGTTTTCTGTACATAAAACTATAAATGACATTTGCTTTATACATGCAAAAAAAAACATGAGAAAATTGTGGCTTAAGTTTACATAAAATGACAATATAAAACTAAAAAATAAAAAAAATATTTTTAAGATTTTTATTTTATTTTGATAATAAAAAAAAAGCAGTTCTATTAAAATTGAATTTCACTACAGCAATATAAGATTGTGCTTTGAATTTTAAGGTGAAAAATAAAATCTCACCATAAATTTCTGTATTTTTATTAATACTGACAAACAAAAATGGCCACAATTGACTCACAATTTTTTCTTATTTTTTTTTTTTAAATTTTTTTTAAACATTTTATAATGGAATACAAAATAAAAATGCGTCTCCAATTTCCTTTACTTGAAATGAGATCAAAATTTCTTAAGAACTTAAAACAGAAAATTAAAAAATAATGAAAGAAAAAAAATACCTGGCCACGAAATGAATTAACTAATGCACGAACACGTGTTTTGAATGACATTGAAAAAATTACTAAATGACAAAAAAGTGACAATACAAATTATTATAAACAAAAAAAATAATAATAAAAATAAAAAATGAAAAAATTGTATCACAAAAAGCATTTCTTATCATTTACTTTGAAAAAAATTGAAAATTTTTAAAAATTTTGACTCTCCCCCTTAAAAATTGTTAAATTTAAAATTGAAATTTAATTATTTTTCCAAAAAAAAAAAAAAGCACAAAAATCCTCCATTGTTCATCAGGAAGAAACTCCCATCATAATTTTTTTGAACCTCGACAAGCTGAACATTTATTGCTTCAACAGCCATTTTGTTTTCTTATTTTTTTTTTTAGCTCAAGCTATAAAAATAAATGACTCTAATCAATTCCTCCAGTCCAATTTATCAATTTGACCTTTTGCTTTATATTTTTTTGTATTATATTTATTTTTTTACCCGTTTATTGTGTTTTAAAATGCAAAAAACCTTGGCTGTCCAAAGTGTTGAACTTTTCAGGATTCAAAAAAGACAAAAATGTTTAGGATCACATCCGCTTTAAGCGTAATTTGCACTACCAGTACTGCACCATTAGAAAACCAATATTACTCTACAGTAAACGTCACTTTTTTGTAATAATCTTCATTCTACCTGATTTTTTTTCATCAAAAATCTCCCTACGACACAAAATTTCACTCCATCATGATGTTTTTAATTTTTTTTTTAGCCAAATTTGATAAAATAATTTAAAATCCTAAATTCTAAGGATTAATTGAACAGGAAAAAATTCCAAACATTTCAATTTACCCTGATTTTTAAAATCTAATCATCAAACGAACCAAATTTCATCCTTTTATCAATTTTTTAAACCCTAATCTCAATCTAGTCTAGGGTAAAAATAAATTAGATAAATTTTAAAAATCGGTTCATTTTACACTTATTTTCTTAATTCTCAATGTTTTTACAAATTTTCTTTACAAATATAATTATAAAAATAGTCAAAACCCAAAATTTGTTTACATTTCAAATCAAATTAAATTTTTTATCCCTTCAAAATTCAAATTTAAAAAAAAAAAACCAAGTAAAAGAAAAAAATATTGTAAATTTTGTAAATATAAGGCAAAATTGTCTTTGTACAATTATTTTCAGCTTTTCAAACAGGTCATTAATCCATCAAATCCATAATCCATAACCTGATTTACACAAATCACTTTGCTTAGGGCCAGAGTGCTTTACAAAATTTCGATCGTAAACAAAAAAAAATAACAAAATTAAACCATGATTCTGTCACTAAAACGCCAACACATATTTTTATAGAAAGCTTTATAAAACCTACAATTCATTAAATTTAAAAAAATTATAAAAACAAAAAAAAATAATCCAGTCCAGAATACCTTTTGCAAAATTGGGTCAGATCCGATGTAGGGCAGTCCAAGATGGTTGTTAAACAAAATATCCGAATGAGTTATTCGCCATAATCTTGTTTGCGGGTTTTGTTTCGTTTATATATTTTTTTTTAAAATTTTTTTTCATTAAAAAAAAATTTATATAAAATCAAAAAAAAAAAAAAATTTTTCTACACACATACAAAAAAAAAATTCATCACTTTTTTCATTTACCAGCGGTTGGTCCCTGATATTTCTCTTTTTTTTTTAAGTCATTTTTTTTTAGTTTTAAAATGTATAATCTTAATTACAATATTTAAAAACATTGATTGTACTGCATCGGTGTGGTAGAAAAACAAAAAAAAGTGGGAGAAATTAGAAAAATGGGGTAGAAATAGGGAATTAGTGTTTAAAGTCTGGTTTTCTTACTCAATATCACAGAATTATTTCATGCGGGGGTTAAAAAAAATCAAATTGAAACGGTTTTGAACCGTTAAATACATAATTCGAGTCCCGAATTGCTTTTTTTCGTTGACTTTTACTCCCAACTTAGGCCTAAATAGGCTTAATTTGAGTCGAATAATTCTTTCACTGGTTTTTTTCAATGATTAATCCACTAAAATTTCATTTTAGTATATACTGTACATAGAAAAATGTCAATATAAAAAAAATAAAGTAAAAAAAGAATTTTTTTGTACTTATCGACCATCGTTCATCAACGGAAAAAAAAAGGCAATAAAAAATAATCACCAAACTTTAAACGACTCAAATCAGAGTGAGGAAATTCAAAATTTTGAATACGATTTAATATACATATGAAAAACGGATGGAATTAATGAATTTCTATACCAAAAAATCTCGAAAAACAAAAAAACATAAAAAAACAAAACAAAAAAATTTCTTTTGATTCAATTTAAACAAAATTCACCATAAATTTAATCACCGAGCTTTTTGGTTTACAAAAATTCTCAAATTTTTACACAAAAAAAAAAAATAATTTCAAATATAGGCCTAATTGGAATTTATAAAATAAAACGATCGGGTAAAATGGGTGTGAAGATCGAAGATGAGGAAAAAAAAATAACAAAAAAACAAAAAGGGGGGAGAGAAAAATAATAAAAAGAAAAAAAATAATTTTTTTTTTCTCTTTTTTTTAAACCCGCTAACTTTCCTAACTGCTCACGTAGGCGAATTGCTCAAAATTCAGGTTCATATTCCTAGGATCCATGATCATAGTCTCATAACCGCGAAGACTATCCTTGCATGATGAATACCGGTCCGGGGTTGTAGGCGTCGGAGGCTGAGTTCCGTCGTAAAGGACACAAATACTTCCATTTTCTCCGATTCTGTAGGAAACTTCTTTCGGATCAATCCATAGCGTGAGCTCGTTGGGAAACATATTATGGAGCAGACTAGAATCATTCACTCCACAGGCGGTGGCCGCTCGAGCAATCAGAGGATCCATTTTGTGATTGATTCGCAGGCATCGATAGCCACTACCTCTGTTTGGCTTTTCTGGAAACCAGTGGTGTTGGTAGTGCTTTCTGAGTAGATCTTCCAGTTTAACCCGGAAAATGTTCAGTTGTTGTTCATTCATGAGATGGCCCATGCGAAGTAAATTCATGAGAAAAGTCGACGCACTTTTGATTTCCAGTCTCATTTTGATGGCAGATTTTTTTTTTTTTGTGATGTGTGGAGTAAAAATAAGACTAGTTTTGGTTTTGAAAAAATTTTCTCCTCACCGTTTGCTGATGATCATTTAGCAACGTGCTAACTTCGGGCGTTTTTTCTTTCTTTCGTCTTCTTTTTCGTTTTTTCGAACGATCCGTGCCGGATTTTCTCCGTGTTTCTGTTCTTTTGGTTGACGGCTTGTGTTGTTGGTTTCAGATTGACTGATGTGAGTGACTTAATTGGACGGTTGATGTTTTTGTAGATGGCAAGATAGATGCAATTTTGTAAACAAAAAAATAAAGTATAAACTAAGGGCCAATAAACGCCACTCCGACTAGCCTCGGTCTTCTAGAAAGACTCTCCACTGATGGTCTCGATCTCGAGCGGAGCTCCAATGACATCGCCTTTTATACTAACCCCTAGTGGCAACCGGCCAAAACTCGTAGATGGTATGACGTCAATCGCTCTTCGACCAATGGGGATTTAATTATTCCTCGCTACGATACGAGGCCGAGTGGGCGACTCCAAAACATTTATTAACCAGACGAGCCCATTAACTTTTGTTGCTGAGCCTCTACACCATTAATTTACAATTACGAGCATTCACAGCAATTTCATTAGTAATAAATCTATAATCGATGTGTCTGTTTTTCCCACTTACTACTCACAGAATTGACAATTCTATGGTTAAAAAGCAAGAAGAAAAGAAAAATTCATTTTTTACCACCAGATGGAGATGAGAAATGACCGAACGAACCGTAATTAACCATAGTTCAGTGATTTTGCTTTGCGAGTGAACATATGGAAAGGAAACAAATAAGGTAATTATAACTCTCTGACGACATTTTTTCGTAAGAAGCGTAACTTTTTATTCTATTTATTCATTCAGGTATCCAAGTTACCCACAACCTTTAACTCGGTTTATGCTTTTAAGTTCATAAAGCTCTTTGTGTCACTTCTCGTCTTTGTGTACAAATTTTTCATTGTACGCAAACTGGCTCCATTTTGTAGATTCACGAGTTTACCAGCATAAAACGTCATTAAATTAAGTAAAAACCGCATTAAAGACATTAAAAACTCGTCTTCCTAGTCGTCTTTCTTAGAGTTTATTAACTTTTAACTTTTAAACAACCATAAACCGAATTTTTTACTTAATTATTGTCATCACCGACATCATTAAAGGTTTATAAAAATAATCGTAAGAGTGACAAGCCATAAAACATACGTCTAAGTGTATAAAACTAACGTCGAATGAGTAATTACTAATTTTTATTGCTACGATTGAACAGCTTTATGCATTTATATTTATTGCCATATTGGTCTAGACATCTAGTGACGAATTATCGAATTTTTTTATAGTTTAATCTGGAATTTAAGTTTGTATTTACGATTGTTATTGAAAAATAGTCCAATATACAAAGTTTAGCAAATTATCAGATATGAATCGTGATAATATTCAACCTCCATCTAGAACCAGCTAAATTCCTTTTGATTTTTATATTTTTTAAAAGAATTTCACGATAATCATATCACTTTCCAAATATGAATAACCTTTTATCTGAGAAAATGCTTACTTTGAAAGGGTATTCAGCTGGTACCAGATGTTCTGAATCTACATCCAATATTTGATTAATCGAACATTTCAACAGGTTAATGGACTGTCTGATTATGGTACCTTTGCTAGGTAACAAAAAATTGAATTAAATGACAGTTTTTACCATTTTAATCTCATGAATCATGTACAAGTCTATTAAATTTGTTTCGAAAAAAAAATGTAGTCATTATGGTCAGAAAAATCCATAAAATGAGCAAAATTAACCAAAAAGAATCAATTTTTATAATGTTTTAACCATTTTATGGACTTTTCTTACCATTTTAATCCCATAAATCACATAATGAGGCTATCAAATTTGTTTACAAAGAAAATTCAGTAATTTGGGCACTAAGTCCATAAAATGACCAAGATTGACTAAAAAATAATCAACTTTAATAGTTTTTTTTAGCCATTTCATGGCTTACCTTATAAAATGAGTCCATCAAATTGTTGACTAAGAAAAATGTTCATTATAGTTACAAAAATCCATAAATTGACCAAATGTCACCAAAGTTGACCAAAAAATAACCAATTTTCATAAATTTTTAACCGCACTTTATGGACTTTTCTTACCATTTTAATCTCAAATCAAATAATAAGGCCATAAAATTTGTTTACAAAGAAAAATTCGGTCATTTTGGTCACAAAAGTCCATACAATGACCAATATCCACCAAAATTAACAAAAAATAATCAGTTTTCTTGATTTTTAACCATTTCATTGACCTTTCTTACCATTTTTAGCATTTTAATCCCATAAATCACATAATGAGCCATCAAAATTTGTTTACAAAGAAACTTCAATCATTTTGGCCACTTTAAGTCATAAAATGACCAAAATTGATCAAAGAAATAACCAATTTCCATATTTTCTAACATTTTAAGGACATTTATAACCAAACTCAACTATTTACAAAAACCTGAAATATTTTCTAAAAGTAAACACAAAACAAGTGTTAACCTCACAAAAACACCTCAATTTTCATTCCTCTTGTTGATAATGTTTTCCTTTTTTTTTCCCTTCATTTTTTTTTTTTGACTGAACCAGGGTCGGGAGTTTTTCTTTTTTTTTAATCTGCTCCACCTGGTGTACCAATCAAAAGGTGGGGGGTTCACCATTTTGTCTGTTGCCAAGGCCTCCAGGGAAGATCTCATAATCACAAAGGAAATGGGTGTCATAAAGCCATTCGAGACTTTTTAAACAAAATGGTAACACCTGGCCATGATTAAACCATTTCCTTGTCTTTAAAAACAACTTACAATCTTTCTTTCAATTTCCTACTTTATAATTTCACGACAAAATAAATAAATAAATAAACAAAACAAAAAAAAAACAAAAACAAAGACTCGTATGTTCCAAATTTATTGAATCAAAACACAAACAAAAACAAGATTGATTACACAGTTTTGATTTCGTATTTTTTATTTTATTTACGGTAGTAGCGTACCATACCAAGGAAGTCGATAATCCGAGCAGAACTTTCTAAGGAAATAATAAACCCACACCTACTTTATAAAAATACATTTTTTTTTTATATTATTCATTCAAAAAGGAAAGGGGTTGGTCAGAATAACAAAGAAAACGAGAAAAGTTATCAGCTGGTCGAAGGAGATTTTAAAAAGAGGTGGGGTAAGGGAAAAGGGGCCTAAACATGACCCTAAACACGTGACTACGCGTTCACCTGCATACAGCACTGCCAATTATTCTATTCAATCTGACCCCATGCAAAATAATGATTGCATCTGGGGACACAAAACCACTCAAAGTTCTCCCTGCGAAGGACAAGGCCAACGTTAGTTCTCACGGAAAAACTAGAATTAAAAAGTATAATCTTTAAATTGATAGGTTGGAGATTGCATAAAAACATTTAATAATTAAAGTTTTAATTTTTATGCTAATTTATTGGATTATTTTGGGGTATTTACCTGATTTCGGTAAGTGGATTTTGTGTTTTTATTTTTTTAATATGAAAATTTTCGTTTGTTTTTTTTGTTATTTTTATTTTTTACAGTTGAGATGAATTTTTTGGGGTTTAATCTTTTGTTTTTATTTTTTGCTTCTTAATCTTGGTATTTATTCTTGTATTTGATGCATTGGCTGGTTTTTTCCAGTATTATTTTTGTGTTATTTTTCCTCGTTTGCTATTCTCTGATCAGCTGTTTAATTATAATAATTAAGTAAAAAAAATTTTACACTTGTTGGTTTTACGTCAAATAAATTCTTTGTTTATTTCATGAAATGTTTGTGAATTTTTCATGGCTTTTTCACTATTTTTCATGAATTTTCATGACATTTTCCACTATTTGTCATGATTTTTATTATTTTATTCCTGCTTTTTCACAATTTTTCGTGTTTTTTGATGAGTTTGATGATTTCAAGACGTTTTATGATTTATTTTTATGACTTTCTCATGATTTCATGATTGTCATGATACGTTCTCATGATTTTATGACATTTCATGACTTCCTCATGATTTTATGATTTTTTATTACTTTTCCCCGTAATTTTTTTGAATTTTATGATTTATTTTCTTTTTCATGGCTTTAAATGATTTCTGAAGGCTTTTATGAATTTTTTTTGCTTTTTCATGGCTTTTCATGACTTCTGATGATTTTTTATAATTTTCCCCAACTTTCAAGCCAACAGACACCCAGATTTATAATAAATAAAATTTCCATCTTTACATAACACACATCAGATGTTTACTTACAAGACTTTCAGCTGGGTCTATCTGGATATGGCCACTTCCTGTGATACAATGGTGTTTTGATGCAATTATGTTTCCAGTAATTGACTTTCAAATTTTATCAAGGTCGTTTATACAATTTTTGATCCCTGAGTTTAATAACATTAACAACAAGCCATAAAACATGAATTCATGAATATTTCCAAAAAATATTTTATTAAATTTTATTTCTTCACATACACAATTTTCTAAAAATGTGATAAAAACCTTGCAAAAACCTGTTTAAAGTGACATTTTACTAGTTATAGTTCCCAGCTGACCATTTTAAAAACTTATGACCTGCATTGGTTAAGTGGTATGGGAAGTGGGTTGAGAAAGAAGAGGGTAATAGTGCACGCGGGGGGTCGTCTAAGAGTATGTTCATGGAAAATGTTACACAACACTTCTGTAAGTCCCAACTCCCTAATCGAAAATTAGTCACGGTGAAAATATTTCGGGAAAAACAAAATGAGGATTTGGAAATTGAAAACGAGAGATAGAGAGAGAGAGAGAAAAATAAATGAGAATATATCGTGGGATGTTCATTTAATGTTCAATAGAAACGAGATGCCGTAATTAGTCGTCGAAAACAATGGCGCTATACGAAATCTCTCAGCTGCACATCCGATAAATTGTTTTTTCCGGTGATTTTAACATCAAGGACAAGCGGGTAACCTTTTCGGCTTTTTCCTTGTTGTTATGGCGGCTAAATACTGCAAAGAGGAAAGGAAGTTTCAGGTATACTTAATCCTAAACAAAAACAACACGAGTTTTTTTTAATTTTTTAAGTTTTTAAATTCAGGACGAATTTTTTTTTTAATTTTTTTGATTGGAATAAAATCATGACAAAATATTTTTTTATTTATTTTTATTTGAATGTACTCATGACGAAATTTAAAAAAAAAAATTTTGTATTTGAATGAGGAATTTTTTCCATTTTATTAATTTATTTTTAATTTAATTTTTTAAATTTCTTAATTTTTTGAATTCAAGACGAAATTTTTTAATTATCTTAATTTTTAATTAACATTTTTTGAATTCAAGTTTTTTTTAATATTTTTTATTTGAATGAACTAATGACAAATTTTTTTTAATGAAATCATGAGGAATTTTATTCCATTTTATTAATTTTTAAATTTTTATTTGAATTTTATTTTTAATTTTTCGTAATTTTTAATTTTCTAATTTAAATATTTTTATTTTTATTTTTCGTTTTTCCATTTTTATTTGAATGAGATACTGACGCAATTTAAGTAATTCGCACGTAATAAATCAAATACCTAGAAAAAATAATCTGAAATATACCGGCCCCGGATTTCGGCTTTGAAATTACGTGTTGAAATCACTATGGGAACAATTGACTGACTTTTTCCGAGATTTTTTCCATGTTTTTCGTGTTTTTCGGAGTTTCTCAACCTCATTCTGTTTTTTCCAGTTTTTTCTTTGTTTTAAGTTTGTTTTTATTACTAAATTCTTTAATTATAGTGCAACTGGTGCTTCGAGTTTATCTAAGCCATATAACTAGTTTATAGTTTGCTAAACTGTGCAGTATGTTTTAATTCGGAGTGCAATAAATGTCACCTAACGATCAATACCCGGATGCGCCTTGTGATCAAAATAATTTAATTGAGTTTTTTCTTCTTTGTGGAATGAAGGGAGTGTTTTCGTGAGGAAAATTAGTGAATATATTAGTTTTCATGAGTTTTTTTTCCTTCTAAATTAAGTTAGAATACTCCAGTTGGAGTTCAATCTATTTTAAACCCTTAGAATTAGATAAATCTGATATTAAAGCAGAGGTCGTGATAACCCTTTTTGAGTATTGATGTCGTGTAAACTGAAGAATGGTGACACGATTTCGAATTTTCTTTCCAAATTAATCCGTAACATAGTTCTTATATTCCTTCTTACCATTTAAATGTAAATGGTGTTTAAATTGTTGTGCAAGGCATTAAAGAAAATAAATAAAACAAAATGTAACTCAACCAGAGCAGCAGATGGCGGATATCATTTAATAATTACTCCGCAGTCCACATGCAAAACGCTAAACGCTGATGTATTCGCATGATCCGATCCTGATACGAAACCGGTCGTGTCGTGTGGACGTATTGAATTAGTTCATTTCTCGTTCAATAGCTGGCGCTTTCGTTCCACATTTAGCTAGACATTTAGCGAGACATTTAGTGTTTCGAGAAAGAACTTTATCATTAAAAAGTAATTAATTTAACCCAAATTATATTATTTTTGTCTCATTAGCTTAAAATTTCGAAAATAATAATCCACGTACATGACCTGCCGACTTTCGGACAAGAAATCAATTATTTTCTATGCAAGTGCGCATGCGCAGGGACAAGAAATGGCAGGTCCGAAAGTAAGAAGGCGGCAAGTTGAAAACGGTATTGATTTGACTTTGACTATTAAACGGTCGTTTCAGCTATGGTCCATTGAATGATCCCGTGTCTACACTTTGCAATCATCAGTTTTGTCGGTAAATAAACATCGCTGAAGTTTATTTATTGATAGAAATAAGTTAATAATTAATTGTCTTTATTAAAAAAATGCATTACAGACTTTATAAAGAAGACTAAAACTGCCAAATGCCCAAGATGT
>JAQFZO010002633.1:0-11662 GCA_034695885.1 Geophilus flavus | reverse complement strand
AATTACGAATTTACCGTATATACGTAACCAAAAAGAGAATTTGAAGTTTTCATGTGATGCAGGGAATGATTGACTAATTTCGGCAGCTTTATGTAAAACAAAGCAACAAATTGTTTTTGAATTTGTTGACTGTGATTCAGCAATTTGGAATTAATTACACAACACTAAGTTGAAACAAGGGATTTAATTAACGATTTAGAAATCTTTGAATTGCTCTTGAAGTTTGTTTTTTCTGCGTTTTTGAACGTAAACATATTCAACTTTAATCGAGAAATCAAACATTTGTCGCTAACACACAATTTATGAATTTTTTTCTCTGTACGCTAAATTAAACCGTAAAATCTTAAAACTGATGAAACTTTAATGTTTAACCATAGAGTGCGTGTTTAATTACGAATTTACCGTATATACGTAACCAAAAAGAGAATTTGAAGTTTTCATGTGATGCAGGGAATGATTGACTAAATAAATAAATAAATAAATAAAAATAAAATAAAATTTTATACATGAAAAATACGGTAAACATTTTTAAAATTTATTCAGACATCATTTAATAATTCATATACCCCTAGAACTCGATTTAAAATGTATTTTTATTTATTATTTATTTACTTAGGTTTTTAAAGGGAAATAACATCGATATTAAATAAATAATTTTTTAAAAAAACAAACATTCCAATTTTAGAACCGCCAGATGGCGGTTTATGTGGAAAATTACATTAAAACGCACATAATAAAAGTTTAACTTGGATTTCTTGGAGAGAGAAAAAAAAATTCATATCCAATTTTCTTTAAACCATGTCTCTGAGATATTACATTCCGGTAAGTAAATTGCGTCAAAGGATCTATACGCGTCTCGGGTGGGTTCAAGGCAGACAAGAAGATGACCAATTCACTTGGAATCCAATTTTCTATTTGGTGGTTGGAAACGAGACATTCAATCCAGCACGCAACGTGCCTTTTGTCAGGGTGGGTCTCTGTATGTTTCCTGAAGCAAATCGTGACCTGACCTCGCTGCCGATAGAGATTTTTCACTGTTGTAACGGGGAATAATAGAAACAATGGACAGGAGTGACATGTCAGCACCTATCAAATCAAAATGGACTGTATAGAAGTTGGGGAATATAAAAAATAATAAGAATTTTTCGCCTAATAGGGAAAATTCGAGATTTATTAATTTTGACATATATTTTTCTTTTTTTTCATTTGATGAAAGAAATTTTTATGAAATAAAATATAGAAAATGAAATTATTTTTTTTGGAATCAAAGTTATTAAGTTTTAATTTTAATTATAAAATGTAGACTAAAAATGTTAATAAGAATTTTATGAGACATAAAAAATTAGAGATATTAATTTTGACATAAATATTTTAATTTTTTTTCATTTGTATAAAAAAAATTAATTTTTTAAAATATAATTTTTTATCTTGGATTTAAAGTTATTAAGTTTTAATTATAAAATCTGGACTAAAAATATTACTTAGAATTTTATAAAGCATACAAAATATTTATTTATTGACACAAATATTTTCTTTTTTTTTTTTCATTATTAATATGAAATCAAATTAAATTAAATTAATATGAAAAATACCGAAAATATAATTATTTTTCTTTGAAGCAAAGTAGTTACGTTTTAATAATAAAATGTAGACCAAAAATTATTTATAAGAAATTTATAAATTACAAAAAATTAATTTAAATCGTATTTTTAATTAAAATATTAATGCCATTTTTATACAGTAGTATATTTTAAAAAAATTATTTTGGGAGTCAAACACTGCAGGAAAGTTAAGTTAAGGGCCAGCTAATCAAAAACAATTAACACAACCATAACAATAAATTCCCTTAATGATTCCACTCGACATTCAATCACACAAATTATAATTTAATCTATTTCTGATTAGCTGCCCCTTACTTTCCCAACACCCCACAAATCGACTATACCCAACACTTTTATTTACATACAGTAAGGAAGATCACACACAGACATTTCACATTCACTCTCAAACAAACTCCTTCCACACACAGTATGTACAGGAAATAAAGTAATTTTTCCTGTGTTTTCCCAGGGATTTGTGCATTGGAAGTTGTTGACACGAAATATTCGATGCATAACTGCGAGCTTAATGCTATTTCCAGACGGGAGAACGGACGTGTTGAGATGGAAATTGTCTTGAGCTCTTTACCCACATACATACATACGACTCTTGTTTTTGGACACGTGAAAGGAAATAAAGAAATTTCCTTCTGTCTAAATATGAAGGAAACGTTGAAGCTGACGTTGATGTAAATGGAATGAAAATATTATTGCGTGCTGATGCTTGCAATGATTGACGTGTTTGCTTAATTATTTTTCCTTAAAACAAAAGTTTCCCCCCTCAAGACGTGAAAACGTGATGTTGACGGGTTTTCTCTAGTATTTGTTTGGGTTTTGGTTGATTTATTATTTAAGTGTAAGGAATCTGAGAGGATGAGAGTGAGAGTGAGGATCATTGATCGCAAACCACACCCTAAACTTCTTAAGGAAACTTTTAAAATTAAATAAATCAAGAGAAATCACATTTGAAGTTTGAAGAGTTTTTTTATTTCGATGTCTGAGTCTCTGAAACTCACGTAAATAATAAATTTATAGGAAAGTTGGTGTATTAATAAGTTATCTGTGTAATAAAATGGTTTTACGAGGACGATTAAGCGATTTTTATTTGGGATAAGTGTTGTTTTATTTATTTTTTGATGTTTGTTGATGTCAAGTATTTAAAAAACTCATTAATTCAACATTAATTTCTATCTTTCTAGTGGGACAGATGTTGCGCAAGCTTCGGCGGCATCGCAAGAAGCGTCGACATTCGTGGAGTTCCTACGGTAGGAAAACGCATGATTCGAACGCTTGGGAGGGTTGCCCTGGAAACCATAACGATTCATAAATATTTTTAACATTTAAAGTTTAGTAGGCAAAGCATCAAACGCATAAAACTCAACCGGATCAAATTTTAAAAATATCCAAAAAGGAAATAAAAATTTCTCGAATAAAAAAAAATTTTTTTGGGTCTAATTACAATTTAGTCGAGTTGAATCAAAAGAACAAAAAATCAATTTAAAACACTTCCCTCCCCATCCCTCCCCCAAACGCAGTAAAAAAAAAAACTCATTAGTAATTAATTTCCTAAAAGGGACTTTTGTTTTTAGCAACATTTTTTTTTGCTATAATTTGAAGTTGTTGATTCATCAAGTTTTAACAGAATTCATGACTCCACCCACTTCCAAAATTCCTCCACCCATTTTTTTTATTATTATATTTTTTTTTTGCTTCCTTATTTCCCCACATAAAAAATACATTTTATTTTTATCTCTGCTTTTTTCTTATACTGTGATTTTGGTACCATAGGTTAGGGGGTATTGTCAACTGTGAATGCCAATCTTTGCTGAAAAATGATTGGATAAAAGGGGGTTGGTGGGTTTAAAATGCCTCAACTGACCTTTAAGTTTGAATGTTTATGTCAGGAAGAATTGGATTTCTTTTTTTTTTCATTTTTGGACTTTTCTAGATAAACATTTGATTTGTCACTTTTGATGTTGGTTGGTTGGAAAATATATTTTTTTTGTTTTGTTTTGGTAGTTGGATTTAATGTTGTTTTTTTTGTTCGGTGTTGTATCATGTTTGACATCTCCTGCAGCTATGGTTCGTGTATAATTAATTTGTAGAACTGCGAATTGGTAAGGGAATTAATTACGTGCTCATGTTGTGTGTGGAAATTTGTTTGGAAAAATTGATGATCATTAAAATCAGATAATGGGGATTGTCATTGAGTGTGTTAATTAAATTGATTTGAAAAGGGAGTAATGAGAAAAATTGATGGAGAGTTAGTTGCATGTGTGCTTTTGCTCATTCATATTTCATCAGTTTTGAGCTGAGAAAAGGAGTGATGTGCCATCTAGTGGCGAAACTATGCACTCGAATAGTTGGAGAATTTGCCACAAGGTGTCACCAGAGTACAGGAACTCACGAGCAGTGATTTTTTTGGCAGCGTGCCAATACTTGATTTTATGGCGGGAAATTTGAAATGAAATCAAAGTTTACTATTTACAATTTCTCACGAATTACTGGAATTAAGTTTAAAATTATGGATTCAGAGGAAATTGCTGGGCTTTATCTAGGTTTTATTCATTGATAAATAAATAAATAACTAGGTCATGTATCAAAAATGAGTTTTGACATCCTTAATTAAGACGAATATATATTTTCCGTCAGATCTTGCACAACAGCCAAAAATTTAATCGTTTGCAACACATGGCTGCATTAAAATACTGCATAACGCATTATATTTTTATAGATACAGTGCATTACGATTAATTGTCAACATGTACACGAATTATATGGGGAAATTTATATATCTATATACGTATGTTATGACACATTAAAGAATTGGCAAACAAAAAATGGTGACAAAAAATTATGTCAGGGCCCCCAGAGTCCCTAAATTCGGCTGTGTACATGACATGATCCTAAAATATAACTTTTTTTTGGGATTGTTTACCCTCTATTGGATTTTTTCTGTGCGACAAGAGGTCACATAAATTTTCGAGACCAAATATTAAACAGTAAACATGTCAAAAAAATTCTTTTTAACCTTTTTTAAAAAAATAAACAACGAATCTTATTTTTTTATTATCCAGAAAGAAATCCATTAGATTTAAACTTCAATTACAATTTAAATAAAATTTAAAAAAGATTTTCAATTATCTTGTTTTTTTCCATTAAAAAGCAGCTGATGTTCAAAATTAAACCTCGAAACAAAAGAAAAAAAAAGCAAAACATATTTAATGTTTCTAATTTTTTGGTCAGCCAACCGAAATGAAATCCAGTGAAGTGCAACAAAATAAAAAATAAAAAATATATATATATATAAAAAAGTAAAAAACCCAGTTTTTCTCATTTTTATTAGATTTGGCCTATATTTTTTTCTCAACAAGACATTAATGAGAAATAAATGTTTGTCCAAAAATTTATTTATGAGTCTGTTGAAAACTTTTGATGAGGAAAACCAACAGTAGTAAATCAATTTCACGTGATTTTCTTGTCTTAAAACTGATACTTCTAACTACTTCTTTCCTATTAACTTTAAAAGTTTAAACCATAAAAGTTTATTTGTAATTTTTTTTAGTGGTTAATAGCAGTTTACACTTTAAATACCCATTGGCTGATGGTACCACCCAAGGGCTGATCCCCTTAAATTGGGTGCAAGTGAGTTGCAGAGCGCCTTTATTGATCCAAACTTACACTATTATTCTTTGGTCTGCCGAAGATAAAGCAAATTGAGCTTTGTGCTTAACGGGAGATAATCCAGAGATGGCCACCAATTGGTCGAAGGGCTATTACCACTTCCGGTCAGTGACAATGCGTGCGATCAAAGGCGAAGTTGTGCGCGCTGAAGCGGGAATCATTATGGCAATGAAATGCGGCGCCAAATCGCATCGTCCGTTTTTATTCCAACTTTACTGGCCTCATTACGGCTACGAGCTACTATAAGGGGAAAGAGAGTGAGGGCGAAATGAGCAGAGGGTACATTTGGAACTTATCCAGATTTCTTTAACACTCTGAATCATATCAATAACCGATGGGCAGGCGATAAAAAGGGACATGTGAGGGGGATGAATGGGAGGATGCCATGCCCTCTTAGCCCGTGGACACTAGAGAAAATTATTTTTAAGGTTTTTTAAATTTTTTTTAAAAAATGTTTCAAAAACTATAAAATTTTTCTGTTGACTATTTTTTATTGTTTGTTTGTTAGTTTTGTTATTTTTTGGTCGGAGGTGAGGGAGACGGTGTTTATGTTTGAGCGTGGGAGAATTTAATTTATAACTAAGATTGACTTGAGTTTGGAAATTTTGATTCGAAATTAAAATTTTTTGTTAATGTTTCAAAAAATAAAAAAAAATTTTGTTGATAATTTTTTATTTTTAAAGTTTTTTGTTTGTTGTTAGTTTTGTCATTTTTTGACGGGAGGTGAGTGTTGGAGCGTGGGAGAATTTAATTTATAGCTAAGATTGACTTGAGTTTTAGAAATTTTGATTTGAAATTACGGAGTAAATTTTTTTACAACTTTGTGGTAAAATTAGTATGATGGAAATTTTTATTAAAATTTTTTTTATTAATGAAAAAAAAATTTTTTTTTACTTGTTACACGCTTAGGAATAGAATAAAAATCAAATCAAGTCATAATTATTGATTTTTAACATTAAACTACCAATTTCTGTCATTTTGACAGTAATAAAATCACATTATCTGAAACTTTTCTCTAAAAGAGAAGTAAAAGTATTAAATTAATTCAAGTTTTAACATGCATTTTATAATTACACCGAAAAATTAATCTAATTTGTTGAATTTCAAATAAATACATCAGAAATATAACCCTAAAATAACCCTAAACACTCCCATAGACAAATAAAACCACTTAAAAATCAATCATTTCCATCATAAAAAAACGATAGAAATCAAGCCCAGCTCAGTGAAATTGAAACTTATTCACCAAAATGTCGAAACCCCAGAAATTGATTTCCAAAATTCTCATGGCACCGTGCCCAACTTTGAAAAACTTTAACTACACACACTCATAACCACCAACCAAAAAAAAAATCATCTTTATATTTCACATAAAATAA
The DNA here is from genome assembly GCA_034695885.1 of Geophilus flavus. NCBI lineage: Eukaryota > Metazoa > Arthropoda > Chilopoda > Geophilomorpha > Geophilidae > Geophilus > Geophilus flavus. The sequence goes on along the minus strand of JAQFZO010002633.1, from coordinate 5,001 downwards.
AGATGCGCACAAAATATAAAATATAAAATATAAACAGAGGGTTGCTTTTGGTAAATAGCTTGACTGCATGACACTGACGACTCCCTCTTCGCACCATTTAACACCACGACGACTACTGTACCACTGCAATACCATTCCAAACCATCTTCAAACGTGAATTCGGAAACCATCCTCTTAAACAAACTGCAGTACGTGTGAATGGTCGGGTTTGTCGATCAATGCACGACCGACTTTAAATTGCTCAAACGAATTGAAAGCTGATTGTGTCGCTCGGCCATTTAATTCAAACGTGGTCCCATTTACGTCTACACCTCCCATCGCGCATGCATACCTGCCTTTCACCACCTTCATTCCGACGATTCTCACTAGAAAAACCACATTGAATGCATTCCAATACCACGTCGCTTTTTTTTCCTTTGCTTTACACCTTTTTATACTTTTTCATCATGCAAAATACTTTGTACGTGCAAAGAGTAATGCCAAGAATGTCATCAAAGGCTTGCAGATCCATTTACTTCTCATCTATCATTCCTCACAGCTGCTACTTAATGATATAAAATGACTTTTTTAAAGGTCGTTTAATTAACCTGTACTTTGGTTTTGAAGGTCAAGAGTTTTCAACTTTGATAAATTCTTTGATATAATTTTTTTTTTTTTTTTTTTTTGGTGGAAATTGTGTTTTGGAAGTTTTTAGATTTTTAATATATTTTTCTCGCCTACGGTCGATGTGATGTCCCACGAGTTTTAAATGGATGTTTGCATAGTTGCGTGCATCGCATACCATGTTGTGGCTTTTGGGGATGGTTTTAAGTGACCAGCAGCGTCGTGAGATGAGTTTGCATGTAGGGTAATAAAGTTTTGTTTGTTTTTAAGGAGATTACATGGTCTATATTGACAATTTGTCTCGTAATACAAGTAATACGAGATATGAATCGTAATATTAAAAGCAAAAGGTGGATTGTTGTTGTTGTTGTTTTTCGGATTTTATTGGTTTCGAGTGTTTTCCAGTTTGAATCTTGTTGTTTAACATGTGATGATGGGGTTTTGTGCCGTGTGGATGTAAAAATCGGTGGTTTTAGTCGGTTTAAGTGTTTGTTTTGCTATGTTTTGCAAATCTAAAATGGTTAAAAGGAGTGAGATGAGGTATGAATCGTAATATAAAAGGAAAATGGGGATTCCTGGTGTTGTTTTTGGGATTTTATATTGTTTGTTTTGAGTTTCTAGTTGGAATTTTGTTGTTTAACATTGGATAAATGGGGTTTTATGCCGTGTGGATGTAGAAATCGTTGGTTTTAGTTGGTTTAAGTGTTTGTTTTGCTTGTTTTTGAAAATCTAAAAAGCTTAAAAGGAAGATACGTGTACGTAAAGGACTGAACTTATAAAGTCTGGATGGACTGACAACTGACATGGCCAAACTCTGTTCTATTTTATATCCTACTAACATTTGCTTTCTCTCAGATTTGTACACTTGCCTTCTATTGAATAAAACAAATGTGTTGTCGGTCGTGGGCACTCAATTTTGTATGAGGTCTGCTATCGGAGCAGCGGTTTGAAAGAGTTTTCGTGCTTTGTTTTGCCAAAATAAGTCTGGTTATTTTTATGCGGGAGTGATGACAATCGCTTTAAACACTTTGAAAAAATTGTGTGGAAACACGAGTGTGAAAACTGCGTTTTTTGATCGGTTTGACAAGAACAAATAAGCGGAGATTTAAAAGAAACGTTTATTTTATAAATTTTATGTGAATTTTAAAATTTACTGGAAGTAAATTTGCCCTGGGAATAATTAAACACGAGTTGACATCGTTTGATTTGATTAAAACATCAATCGACAAATTTAACTACAAGAATAATTAACGTGCTAGGTTAATATTTCAAACTTTTACAACCAACTCTATAATTTAATAGTAAAGTGGTAACTTGTGGTCAAAATGATCGCAATTTAATTTTTTTCTGAAAAAATTACGATTAAATAAAATTTTCTCATTTTTAAACGACGGTCAAATTGACAGCAATAGTGATTTATTGTTAATTGCTATTGATTTGAGGAAATACAATTTAAACAGTGGTAATTTTGACCAAAACTTTAAAAAAAATTAAAAATTCAACAAAACATTCTCACATTTTATACGATGGTCAAATGGACCGCAACTAAAATATTTTTTAAAATTTCTCAGAAAAAATTACAATTAATTAAATTTTCTCATATAGTATTTATACGACGGTCAAATTAACCGAAATGGTGATTTGATGTTAACGAATTGAGAAAATTCAATTTAAATTGCGGTTATTTTGACCACAACTTAAAAAAATTAAAAATTCAACAAACATTCCCTTTTATGCGACGCTCAAAATGACCGCAAATAAAATCATTTTTTTAAATTTTTCTGCAAAAATTACAATTAAATAAAATTTTCTCACATTTATACGACGGTCAAATTGACCGCAAAGGCATCCTCCGATTTGAGAAAACACAATTTAAATTTTGAAATTTTGACTGCAATTTCAAAAAACTTGAAAATTTAACAAAACATTCTCACATTTAATCATTTTATTCAACGATCAAAATGACCGCATTGACCATTTTAATGATTACGATTTTCAGAATTTTACTTTAAAGGGAAAAATCGAGAAAAATACAATCGAAAAAAAACTTTTCCCTTCATTCGCCAACCAAAGGTTAAACACAAAAACACCCGAATAAACCAAAACTTCTCACTTGCCAGTTGTGCCACCATCAAAATTTATTCCGAACCCCTTTCAACTTTCATCGAAACACCATCCCCTTCCCAAATCGACTCGACCTGCGTGGTCTTCACCCATTGATCGCACTAGCGCCACCACATCCGATGGGGAGATGACGGGGAACCCCGCAAAGTGCACGTGGTACAAACATGCCCCGTGTTGCGTCTGTGCATTACGCTACCGCCATCACTGTAAATACAGGAGTAAAATGCGACCCACAGCCACACAACACGCCGATGCATCGTCACCCGTAACGTGCGAGTCGTATGCAGCCCCGGAAGTCGGTTTTAGGTGAATCGGACGAGGTTTTCCACCAAATTTTTCCTATGATTTGGCTTTGGCATGGATGCAGTTGTCAAGAAACAGAAAAAAAAAGACCAGCTCAAACTCATTTTCCGCACTTGGCCCTGGTTGAAAAAGTTCCGATGTTTCATTATAGACTGGGCTTTACTTCTCATGTTCCCGCCAGGTAAGTTTTTCTTTATTTTCTCGTTTAAACGTTTTCCCCTTCACTCACTCCTGCGTTTTATGTGCGATTTTAATACTTTTCCGATAGTTTGTTACAAAAGACAAAGTTGAAAAGTCATTTCACGGTTTTTTATATTTTTTTATGAATTTTAACGTTATTTTTATGGAGTTTTCGTAGAAAAGATTGTTAGATTGTTTCTAAGGTTTATGTTTATGGTTTTGAGATCAAGGGAGACAAAGATGCTGAGCTTTTGGAGTTAAAGAATAGGAGGGATGGATGGGAGGGAAGGAGAAAAAAATGTTTTGCTTTTGGTTTTTGGTTGACAATAGACGGCATTGTGAATGGGGATGTAAACAACAAGAGATAAAGTGAGGGGTGGTGGAATGGAGGGTAAAAAAAAATACAGAAAAAATTTAGATAAAGATGAAAAATGATGCGGGGCTGTTTGATGTCCGCATCCATCATGTGCGGAGTTGGCACTGAAATTTAGGGTATCGATACAGTTATGATTTACGAGCTGTGAATTTGTTGGAATGGAAATAATGCGGAAATAAATTATTTTAATGATAAATTTAAATTTAAAAAAAAAATTTTTGTTAATTTTTTGAAAATTTTTGGATGAAATTTAGGAATTTCCATAGAAAACCTAGTTTTTTATATTTAATTAAAAGAAAAAAGGAAGGAAATCTATATTGACCCTTAAGTTTTGGCTCAATTTCTTAACTTTTTTTTATTTCTCCGAATTTTTTTTATATCTTTTCTTTCCAACCTTGTTTGCCATTTGATGCCAGCTCTTGTTACTGGAATCATGGAATTGAAGGAAGAAGAAAAAAATTCTTCATGTCTTCACTTTAAGGAACAATCAGAAAAGTGCACACTGGTTGTTCATTTTATTCATTTCATTCACTTCATTTTATTGTACATATTAACGCGGTTTGTTAATTCGCAATTGCTTTTTTTGAGTCGAAACTATGCAAAGAACACATTCACTGCATGTTTCTAATTTTACAAATTGTTCTCGTCATTATTTATGACTTTTCCCGACGTTTATTTACCCAAAAAAAATTTCTGTGTATGTTTTCGCAGTTAACTGCTCCTTAGGACGCAATAACACTCGAATTTATTGTCCGGGGAAAATCAGCGAATTCCATTTTCTGATATTTTTCCCGCTACAAAACTTTCCCCTTAAATGCTTCCATCTGGATTGTTTACTGGCGCGGGCAAATCGAAGATATTTATTGCGCAAATATCTATATAAATAATTTTGCTATTTGCTCGATGGGAAAGTCGATTAGTTTTTTCTATAGTTTATGTCACTTGGGAACGGGAAAAAATGTTTTCTGAAGTTTTGGTTTAGAGAAATTTAGAGAAATTGGGAGTTTGTTTATTTTGAATGGGGGAAATTGTAAATGTAAATTTAATGCGAGCTGGGAAAATTCCATTTCATTTAGTTGCATGGTTGCAGGTAGTTGTTGTTACTTAATTTTAAATTCCAAACCGTTGGTATAGAGAATCGCATGTTTATTTGGTGTATGAGAATGTGTGAATGTTGGATTTAGAGAGGAAAAGTAGCCAGGGAGTTGTTGGAATGTAAATTCTAATGGTGACGGGATGAATGTTTAATATTCTGTCTTTAAATGAAAACGTTTGAGAAGTTTTAAGCTTCCCTGCTTAACATGCTGGGTATATAGTATTCTTAAATCTGAGGTATAATTTAATAATTTAAAGTGCAGGTATTTAATGATTTCAAACTTATCTCAAACTTATAGGTTTTTTTTTAAAAAAATATT
>JAQFZO010002632.1:0-11663 GCA_034695885.1 Geophilus flavus | reverse complement strand
TATTACACCCAATTTTTATTTTTTTTTAATACAAAAAAAAAAAAAAAAAAAAAAAAATTTTATAAATAAATAGATAAATAAAAAAAAATTCAATTCATTCAAAGTTGACTTAAAAATCCCGATTGAATTTACCTTTGTGATTCGATCGTTGGCTAAGTTAATATCATGCACCCTCCTGGCTGTAATTTCTTGTGGGTTTGCAGGTAATAGCGGTCGAGCAATTTGCGGCGTTTTTCTTATTTTAGTCTGATGATCGTTACTCAGAGAAACTTCAATATTTGCCATCTGAAATCGACAACGTTGTTTGTTAATTTGAAATACTCTTTTCCATCTGAGACCGCGCGTTGCCATCGCGGTGCAGTGCAGGTAAGATAAAGAATATTCTGTAAGAGACGCGCGTTTCACGACAAAATGCGTGGTTGATAGATTTTCTTCGAGTCAAGATACGTAGTAATTAAAGAATTTCTTTCGCTCTGATTGCAAGCTTGATTCATGACAGTGAAGCGCGTATACCATGTGCAACAAGTTGTTGTCTTCAACTCGATGCATTCTCTAATTACTACGACCTCGTTCTATGCAAATGAGTATTTTCGCAAAATCACGGCGTCTCACCTTCGCCTCTAGTGATTCCAGGCGGTGAATTCGAGGATTCAAGGTCTCTGAGGACAGAGCTGGTAATGTTGTCTGTAAAAACATACGTAAATCTTTTTTTATTTCCTTATAAATTATTTTTAAAAAAAGTGAATTCTTTATTTTAGGTCTTTAAACTGGTAGAAAACAAATTCATTCGTGTGAGAAAGGTGTGCTCAATTCCTAATGATGATGCAATTGCGAGTTCTTCCTCGAGAAAGTGGATTTAGATAAGGATCAACGTTAAAAAAAATTTAAAAATTAAAAATTAAAAAAAAATATTCTCTTTTTCAAATTAAAATTTATTTTATTGCTAATAAATTAAAGGAGTGATGAATAACGTGTCACCAAACTGATAAAAAAACATGAATTCCACCTTACGTAATTAGAAAAACACTTTAAACACTGTTATTACACAAACAAAACTAAATACGGTAAAGCGCGCCGTCGCTTACGGATAAATAAAGAACAAAAAAAAAGTTACCATAGAAACAGATCTGGGAATCACTGTGGCAACGGGAGGCGAATGATGCGGATTTTTTCTCGTCACTCTGAAAGAAAGCACAAAGATCCGGGTTTGTTTTTCATTTTCCTGTGAAGCAACTCTCACTTGACACATCGGGAAGGAAATTATTACGACTTTAAACTTACCGAATGGCCTTGAAATTCTTCTTGGCACCCTCCATAATGACGTCAATATCCTTCAAGATCACATAAAAGACGATTGCTACCTTAAGGAAACACCCACTTTGTTTCGATCGAGTCACGAGGCGTTGGATTAAGCCGTATTTGACTATCTCAGACGCTCTTCCATCGACGTTTATTTCTTTTCTTTTTTTCCTCTTCTTGCGCCTTAGACCCCTCAAAGTGCCTCGAGCGATTCCCACGCACGAGACACCTATGAATCCGACCTCGTGACCCCATAGAAATTGTACCTGACGTACCATTCGCCCAACCCCGTTTTATTTAAAGTTCTAAATTCCAAAGTTCAATGTCGTTCGGTATTGCGTTTCAATTATGCGCATTTAAATTTCTTTTATTGGTTCGGTATTTAAAGTTTAAAAAACTTTTTTTCTTGTGTTTTACGTGATTTGTTATTGTGACGTCATAAGTATGAATGACGAATCAAAGATGGCGCTGGGAAATGTTTGGGTTGTATCCTAGAAACGAGTTTGAAAAGCGGGCCGGAGGCGATCGTATGAATTGAAACAAGTATGGAGTCGTTTTATGAGGTTTTTTGAATTATGTTTTTATGATTTTCGGTTTTAAAGGGTCGAAATGTCGTATTACAACAGTGTGCCTAGTTATTGGCTGTCGAGAAAAGAATTACTGGAACGCGCCATTTCGAGCAAAAGAGAAAAAGAGGCGCGACATCAGAGAGAATGCGAAGCAAATCGAAGGTATTTTTGCGATCGTCAAACCGATGCGGTCAAACACGACGCCTGGACGTCGGAAGAGGCGTATAAAATCAGGTAAAAAAATTGCAGGAAAAATTTTTTTCATTCAAAATTTTATTCAATCTGTACTGACGAAAAGTTTGTAGTAGGGAAGCATACAGAGCCAAAGTGGAAAAGGAAAACAAGGCACGAATATTGAGCGAGCGAAAGATGAAATTGGCAATGATGTTGAAAGAAGAGAAGGAACAGCTCGAGGTAAAGATAATATTAATTTAAGTTTCCTCTTTATTTTATGTAAATACGGAGAGTTTGGAGAATTGTTGTTATTCTATGGTATTTGTAAACATCCTTTTATGGTATGAAAATATTTAAAATTCAATTTTCAGGAAGAATTGAAAAGAATGTCCGACCGGAGATACAAACGATGTGAAAAATCCACGACGCAAAACGGAGAAAAATCAAAAGTGAACGTCGAAAACGACGGAGAAAAAGTATTTTATCTCGACAACTCTCAGTATTTTTGCAATTAAAATGTTTTATTCTTTGACAGAAACAGATAAAAGAACTTTATAGTGATTGGTTGCGAAGTAAACAGGCTAGGCGTGTAGAAAATGAAAGAATCGAAGAAATCGAAGACATACAACTCGAGAAATTGAAGGTGGAAGAAGAGGCAGCTAAACGTAAACGAGCTGAGGAGAATATTCGAAAATACATAGAGGCGTTGAAAATGAAAGAAAACGAGGTAAAGAAATTGAAATTTTATAAAATTTAAATTTAAATTGGAATTTAAATTGCAGGCGGATCGATTAAGAGTCGAATTAGAAATGTTGCAGCAAAAACAATGGCGATTCGAGGCGCTCGAAGACGAGAAACGCGAGAATATAAACAAGCAAAATCGAAAACAAGAAAAAGCGTGAGATGTTTATTTTTTCTATTAAACTTATTTACAATTTTTACGATAATTAATTTTTTTTTGTATTTAGAAAATATTTGAAACATCAACTTAAAGTGCACCTACAAAACCGTGCGAGGGAAATCGTGAAGCAGTTGGAAGGAGACTGGGAAATGATGCGAATTGCAGTCGAGGAAACCGAATTAGGAAAAAAAGATGATGATTTGAGAAGAGAAAAAAATAGAAACGATGCCGCAAGGTTTCGAAAGGTTAGGAAACCAGAGATTGACGAGAAAATTAGTCGAATTAAATCAAGAAAAAAATATTTCAGATTATCGAGGACCAAATGGAAGAAGAGAAAAAACGACAACTGGAATTAGATACACTTTTCAAGTCAGTTTTTTTAAATCTTTTAATAAAAAATTGAAAAAAATTGAAAAATATTTAAATTTTTAGTGAGGAAGCGGGTAAAATATTAAAGCAAAGAGAAGAACAGTGGAATCTTGAGCGATTTAACAGACGGGAACTGATGTCTGAGGTAATTTATTCATTTTAAATCGACGTGAAATCATTTGTTTAATAATAAATTTCCTCATTTTAGTTGCTGGGTGGATTAAGAAGAGAAACGGAAGAGAAAATAACCGAAAACGTGAAACAACAGGAAGAAAGTGTCAAAGTCAGAGAAGACTTACTGCGCATGATCGAAGAGGAGAAGGAAAAAATGTTGAAAAATCAAACGAAAGGAGACGAACAGATGCAGGTGAGACACTCGTTTCCCACCTCATCAACGCACCTTTCACTCCAACTGATTGCCGTTTCCTAACACTTATTTCAACCCAACGTTTTTTGGCATTTAATTTTTCTTTGACGAAAATTGCGATGAAGGAAAAAAAAATTTCAACTGCCAACACACTCGACGTGTGGCAACACCAAAAATTTTGATTTGCCCTCTTTTCCACGAGTGACAGGGTGGAAGGGAGGGAGAAAAAAAAAGAGACGTCAGTTTTAACCTGTCAGGTCGAAAAACGGTGTCCATGTTGAATCGGAGAATGGATGGTGCTGACATCTGGCGGTGGCGAGGCGAAACGGCGTGAAATGCAAGTGCCAAAAGAAGGGGAAATGGGCGTCTACGAGATGGACGAGCGATACGTTATCGGCATTTGTCGTTGAAGCGTGTGCAAAGGGGGAGTTAGAATGAGACGCAGTGTGTAGTAGAGGGGTGGGGGAGGGAGGGAAAGTGTCTTATCTTTTGGTTAATGCCGTTTTGTGACTGCAGTTGAGTCATGGACCCCGCCCTCTCTTCGTTGTGTAGGTGTCCATCAGCCACGTGCGCCGTCTTTTGTTTATTCAGCTGCCCGTTGTGATGTCAGCGGCGTTGTCTTCCCACGCCGGCATTGCGTCTGTGTCTCTTTAAGTTGGCCGACGACAAAATCCCGGTGCCCGACACAAACTTTTCAATTTAAATGCAAATGACGAAGAGTGGTGCGTGGTGGTGGAGGAGAGGGAGTCGAAGAGAGAGAGAGAGAGAGAGAGACGCGCGCGTTCAGAATGTGCTGACGCTGAGTTGAAGCCCATGGCACGTGACGACGACAACTGACGAGTTCTAGACGCAACTCTTTGGATACTGAAATTCCGTCGCTGTAGAAACGAGATGGATTAGATAATGGAAGAGGGTTTTTAAAGGGGAGAAACATGGAATCGACCATCTGGAGTCGATCTTTGGTTTGTATTGATTTCTATGCGAATCGGAGGTCGACTTGTGGTGGTCGAATTTTATTTGGATGGCGAGTTTTTATTTTTTATTTTTTATTTTTGATGATGGAAAAAAATTGCGTCGATAATTTTTTTTTAAGGGTGTGGGATGGGAGGATGCACGAATTTAAGTTGCAGGGTTCGTTGGACGCGCATGAGCTGCAAAAGTATTTACCTTTGACTGTGATGAAAGGGAAGAGTTGTTCTTCCTAATTCCACGCCCATAAAAGTACGGGTGTGTGTGTGTGTGTGTGTGGATGTGTGGGTGTGGGTGAGTGTGTAGAGTTCGGCGGCGCGAGAAAAAATTCGCCTTGGGGATCATTGGTGAAATGATTCCACGTGCGCTTAACGCCACCCGCCCCTAAAAGTGACACCAGGGGGAGGAAAAAAAATCAAAGTCTGGGTACACTCGAGAGTAGACGAGGTGAAGTCGACGAAAACGAATGAGAAAAATTTAAAAAAAAAAAAAAATGGCGGTCGACCCCGGGTAGAAATAAAGGGAGGAGGAAGTGAGCAGGTGTCGATTAACAATCTATCAATAAAGTTGATGAGATGCGATTAGACAACCCCCTCGAGGGCATCCTCTCGGCCTCCACTAGACCCCTTGTCGCCCAGTTGGTGGGATTTCCCTATCCTTCACCTCCCCCTCCCCCTCATCTACACCACCCCCCATTTTCACATCTAATCCCCCGTCGTTTGTGACTCACTTTATCCACCCCCACACAGCTGTCGGACTCAGGTAGGATTTTTAGATGAAAAAAAAATTCTAAAAAAATATAAATAAATAAAAAGATGAACCGGTCGCCATCTGTGATTTTTTTTTAATCTTTTAATTTATTTCTACGCTTTTTTTTAAAAATAAAAATAAAAAATAAATATAGAATTGGATTGGACCGGTCGGGATCGGTGATTTGTTTGCATCTTTTCATTTATTTTTCCTCCGTTTTCGTGGGATATATTTACTTTGTCAATTAAGTGGGAGCGTCGATTCGGGGGTGGCTCGATTTGTGATTGATGGCGTGGGTGGGCGCAGTGTTTCTCCATTTCATCCCCTTTCCATTTTCTATAGCGTCTGTAGAATGGCAAACAGCTCGCTTCTCACCGGCAAACAATTGCCTTCTCCATCTTTGGTCGTCATGACGACGCAGCATCTCATCTCTTCGGCCCTGTTTACACGAGAGTGCGGGGGTGGTGAGGATGTTGGCAGACGCGCACGCGTTTCTATATCGATGACCTCCGCCTCCCTCAGCGGACGCGCGATGGAAATTATCAAGATGACCCCGCGTGTTTGACTTTTGGATTGTTTTTTATTTTTTTTTCCTCCCTCGGTGATTTTTGGAACGCGATTAATTGGGTGTGTTTAAAGGGTTAAATGAAGTTTGTTTATTATTTTTTTTTGTGGAAATTGACAAAAATGTGGCGAATTTAAATTTTTTTTTGAATCTTTAATCATTTGAAAAACAAAAATATTCGAGTGATGGGTCGGGAAAGTAAACTGGAAAAGGGGAACGCTAATCTGGATTACACGGGAACAACGAGAAGGGATTTTGGTAATCCAACCGACCGATCGGATCAAGACGCAAAAACAACTTTAGGTTTTTAAAAGGAAGGAAAGAAAAAGAAAGAAAAAAAAACTCTTCTCTGTTTCGCTCTTCCCCCTCCCTCTCTCTCTTTACCTTATTCGATCTTTTTCTGTCTCTGAGAATGAGAATAGAGGGAGACGCGCGCGTTCTCTCTCCCAAACCGCGTTTTTTCCTTCCTCCCCTCCCTACTTGGTGATGAAGAGCTGTAATAGGGAAGGAGGTGTAATGAGAAGGAACGCCAGCGTCTCCTTAGAGATCAGCTCCACCACCTGCCGATTGCTTCGCCGACCCATAAAACCCCTTTGATGACGACGAGGGTGGAGGCACCCAATTTAGTAACGCCGACTCGAACGCTGCCCACATTCTTTTCCATTAAATTTTTTCTCTTTTTTTTCTTCGTTAGGTGTTTTATTTTTTTAAATAAAATCGTCGATTAAAATCATAAATTGTTTGCGGTTTCGATCAATTAAGAATAAAATACCATCGCTGCACTTTTCATCAACCCCAGCAGCGTTCGTACGACTCGCTTTTGGACTCGACGCGCGCGTTTAATAGAATTTTTTTTTATTTTTACACCCAGAAAGGAAAAAAAAATGGGAATGAAAGGCGGGGGAGAAAAGAGAGAGAGAGAGAAGGGGAAACCATGGAAACGCAGTATTGTAGAAAAGAAAGTTGGCAGCGTCTTAAATTTAGAAACTGGTATTGTTGGATCGTGGCAATAAATCGGCGTCTGATAAACATCCATTGCTGCCTTCCCTTCGTCGTTCGTTCGTTCGTTCGTTCGTTTCGTTCGCTCCTTGCTTTTAGGTTGTTTGGCTGCGCTGATTTAATTTTTTACACTTTTAATCCGCGTCTTCTCTTCGGATGAGACGCGAGCGTTTCGCCTCTCTCTCCGTAAAACGAAGTGACGCTTTTAATGAGCGCTGCACTGGAGGCATGCAACGATGAATAAAACATGGCAGCAATCCTCGTTACAGCGTACGACCCGCGGAGATTGACGACGGGCGCAACCGAACGTGTGCATTATTAATAACGGAATCTCGAGTGGCTGCGGTTCATTGTTACATAAAATCCAGAAACGCGTTACTTTATTTATTTATTTTTATTTATTTATTTATTTATTTCCCCTCTCCGCTCTGGGATGAAACTCTCTTTCCTCGGAAAATAAAGTGACCGGAAGTGGATGTTTATGAGGGTTTGCAAGGTGTAATTAGCCCCCTCTGGTGTCGGTCGGTCAGGTGTGTAGGGTGGGGTTGGCGTTTTTGTTTTTAATGGCGGCGGCGTTTGTCCATTGGTTTCTTGGCGGGGGTGCGGCGTCCACCGGGCGCTCACGCCTGGGGGCCTTCGGAGGGGTTGGGGCGGGAGGGGAGGTGTCCTGTTGATGGCGTTCACTCGTGGGGTCTCGAGCATCGTAAATCAGGCGCTATGCAACTGCCCCGCCCACGCACCAGAATAAATCGCTGACCAAACCTCGAAACATCAACCAAGTGACGTCACGAGGACATGAATTTCAAAGTTGATTTCGGCAGGAAGTTTTTCCATGGGAGAATTTCACTTTGAACCATGTGTTGATGAATGTCTTAGGAAAATTGGAAATTAATCGAGGGGTCGGGTCGGACGTTCACAAAAATCTACTAGTCTTGATCGAGTGGGTCAATGAGCCTAAATATATCTCATATTGTGAAAGATTGTTTAATGCACCATAGTATAAAAGAATGGGGAGATTTTGAGTGCAGTCCTTTAAAAATTCTCAAAAATTCTTTAAAAATTTCAAAAATCTTTACAAATTTATTCAAAATCTCTTGTGAATCTTGGAAGTTGGTTTGTTATAAGTGGGATTTTTTTTTTTTTGTTCTTTATCTTGGAATCTTATACAAACAATATCACTTCTTGTGCTATGCGAGATTTTTACGTGAGAAAATTTTTGTTTTTCATCGTCACTTTACTCTTCAATGTCACCTGGAAACAAGTTGTGTATTATTTTTGCTCTCTCTCTTTTTTTTTTTTTTTATTATATTTTTATATCTGGCGCTATTTTCCCCTATTTTGGTAACTCTCGCGTGTGCGATTTGTCAGCATCCATCCCCCACGTGCATTGCCCCGCCCACGCGTCGCCCTCGCGTCTTGGTCCCCATAGTGCGGGGGTGGTTATATGGAACAGGAGGAGGAGAGGGAGGGGATGTGTAATTGGAAGACGCATGTCTCCTTCCCCTGCATGTGACGTCTCTCTTTCTCTTTTGTTATTGATCCTTTTGTCCTTGGTGAACCAATTAAAAGTGGACTGAATCGAGTTACTATACCATTTTTCTCTATCTAACCTCTTTCTTTCCAATACACTTTTTTTTCTCACCTGGTAATAAAAAAATAAAAATATAACAAAACTCGCAAAATTGTAATAAAAATTTTTCTTTAATTTTTTTTATCATCGATAAAAACAAGTTGCACCCATTTGCCATCACCTCAAACCCTGATAATATTTATAAAACGCGACCTAGCGTCTCCTAAACTGCATTGGCGGTCACCCGGCTTGTTATTAACCGAGATTAAAGGTTTGTCGCCCTTGATCAAAAACACGAGCAACTACTATTAATGGAATCCTTTTGGTCCACTGCCTTTCCCCATCTCCGCAACACGAGTTCACATCTCACTGTTGGGGGTTGGCAAGGAGGTGAAGGGGGATTTCACCCTTTGTCCTCGTCAGGTGGCGTTGACAGTTGGCGTTTCCCTCTCACGTGCACCTGGTGGATTCAATTGAGCATCAGTTTGTGGTTTTTGTCATCTCGAACCCTTTTTTTTTATTTTTTACGTCACAGAGTGGCGTGGGTGGTCGGGTGAATCTGTTCCCATGACCCGGGGCGTCTTAGGGGTCGCGAATGTGGGCGCGTTTCTTGCTACCTGGCGTTATATGTCAGGTGGGTTCCATGAATCGGCCTTTGGAATTCCCTTCCCTCTCCCGAGCCAAAGTAGGTGTGGCTAGTTAGATGACAGGTGCCAGGTTAAGCCCCTCCCCTCTTCTTCGATGCCCCCCCTTCCCCCCACACACCCCCGTCCAATTTTTTTTGGGTGCCTCGGGGGGTCGGCCATTCACCCGTGGGCTTCATCTTCGTCTTTCCCTCGCTACTCGACCTTTGACACGGTTCGCCATTTGTTAGCTTCAGCGTTGCTACCGCGCCCGCCCCCTCCACATCGCGTCTCATTCACCTGCCCTTTTTTTTTTTTTATTTCTTACCTGTCTCCGCCTTCTGTAATATATTCTAAGTTAAGTTAGAAGGCGTAGTTTTAACGGATTTTGTTTTATTTATATATTATTTATTTTTTTGTTTACTTTTTTGTTTTTAGTTACAAAATTATGACGGCGATCGAATCGATGGAATTGATGTGAAGTGATGAAGTTGCTTTTTTTTGAAAAATAATATACAATAAATATAAAATGAAAAAGTATATTTTATTAATATTTTTGGTAAGGAGTAATTTTTCTAAGATGATATTTTTTCATGAAGATTTTATAAATGATGATGTAATTATCGATCGATATAGAATTTGTATACGGAGTTTAACTTCTTTTTTGTATGAATAAAATATATGAAATATTTGTATTTAATTGTGTTCTGGTTTGGTTTTTTTTGTATATTGTAAGGGCGTGTGGGTTTGTTGTTTTGCTTTGCGCTGCGTCATGCTGTTCTCATTTGCAAGCTTTTTGAAAGGGCTGTCGAACGCCGAATTGCAGGCCGTTTGATTGGCGTCGGTTCCTTCAATTTATTCCGCGTCTGTCGGATGAGGGATACGCGCCAAAATCAAGTACCGTTGATGGATCCGCGGGTGGTCGCTGTGGAAATTGACTCGCAAATTCTATTAGGACAGAGTTCCGCCTGCATTTCATTCACCAATTAATGCAATTTGCCTCGTTTTCGACTCATTCGTTTCACATTTTTGCGTTTTGGTCATCCAATTTTCCCTCACGAAACTCCGAGGTAATTTATCCGTGGACAAAGACACAAACGAAACAAAACAAAACAAAACAAATAAAACAAAATTAATTGTTTTTAATAAAGATTTTCGACTTAATATCAGGTAAAATTCGTAAATGACGGAATTACTGCACGGCGAACTTAAAGGCTTTATCAACAACAGATGTCGGGTTACAAAAATTTCTAATTACTGTCACCAGTCGCGGTGACGACATGACGTAATCTAATTGCAAATGGCGACGTGCATATGATTAATACGCATCAGGTAAGAAATTGTGATGATATTTGACTGAAAAGTGTTAGAAATCACATTTTTATCACCGAAATTCATTCGATTCTTTCTCTTTAAAGACATTCAAACTCAAACTCAAACTCCAGACGTAAACAACTCCAGAATGCGACTCACTCATTCACCTCACCTTCGGTACGAACATACGAAGTATTTCACCCGAAAGAATTTTTCTAAACCGTTTGTAAAAACCTCAAAGAGTGGGAAAAAAAGTTATAAATCCAGCAGTCACACGGAAATTTATAATGGTAGGTTTTACTATATAATTTTCCACCATAACCATCCCCCTTCACTTGTGGGGTTTGCGTGGCGTCAGGTGCTGGTGTTGTCTGTCGTGTCCCACCAGGCGTCCCTCGTACCTCATCCAACGTCCCTACAACTCTCAACTCCAAACCCCTCATCATCCTCGTCCTCGTCCTCTCGTGAAGGCCCTTTCCTATATGGCATGGCCGCCTGGCGGTAGTCGCCGTTTGGTCGCCCCCTCGACATCCCACTGCGTGCGTTTGGAAGCGGGTTTCCAGTGCCAACTACAGCGGGCACTGACGGGTACACGACTCTGCGGGGACGCCGAATCTCCTGCAGGGCGAGTGTGCTCACCTTTGCCCCAGAATCACAGCGTGAAGTCAACAACGACGACAAAAGCAAAACACGAAATTCACTCCCTTTAACTTACAAGTTAGAAAAAAGAAAAAAATAAAGTTACAAGAAAAAAAAGCAGTTATTTTGGCGAGAAAATAGACCCCGGGTTTATGACGCACACTTTATTGTTGTTGTCGACGACCCCAATCAAACGCGAACTGACCAAGATGAAAAATAAAGACGCTGCAGGATAAAGAGTTAGTTGAAATGAGTCGCTTATGCAAAATTGCGAGCGACGAGGGAATCGGCGGACACCAAACGACGCTGTTAATGGTGATGGGAAGCGCGAGGTGCACACACGGGTCCATCCATAGGTCTGGCTGGCACAAACCAGAAGACACTCTTCGTCCTCCACCAATTGCATTATGGAAATTCAAAAAGGGAGAGACGCGAGTCGGCGTATGTCTTTGATGTCATGGCCCCCGGCTTCCAAAACTCCATTTTTTTCCCTCTTACCTTTATTTTATTTATTTTTTTTCCCCGTTCGACTAAAAACTTTGTTGATTAAAAGTA
>JAQFZO010002631.1:0-11663 GCA_034695885.1 Geophilus flavus | reverse complement strand
GACTGAAAAAAAAATTGCATTATTTTGCTCAAATATTTACCTCACGATATTTTTTGCTGAAATGGGCATCTCTATATTTGATTTGCGTCCGATTGATGTGCTTCTGACGTCCGAAACGCGATTTAAAATAACCTCTTTTGGAACTAAAACCAGGGTCCTTTTCATCTAATTTCTACAACACAAAACCCTAAAACGACAAAACAAAAGGTTTGCGATTGAAAAACTTGTTTCTATCTTAAAATTTTCTAATGATTATATATTTTTAGCACCGTACCTTCTATTCATATCCGATCTTCAAAAAACTGTAAAAAAATCATTAATTTCTTGGAAGAAAAAGATGTCTGCGAATCGTGCAAACAGACTGACTTCAAATACTTATTTCGCCATGTATAATGGCAAGTTTGTATTTAAAATTACTCATAAAACAAAGTAAAACGCTTAAAAATTGAAACCTTTTTATCCCACAAACTTTGAAACAAACAAATGTATTGTGTGACCATTTGAATAAAAATACTGCCACAATTGCATTGGTTGATGCTTTGCTAAACCAGTATAAATAAACTCTATAAATTGATGCTTTGCTAAAACCTGTACAAACATAACCACAAACAACCCAGAAAAATAAAACCAAGGTAAAAGAAACCAGATTCCGAATGCAGTATAACTTTTCACTAGAAAACTATAATAGATTATCAATTTACTGGAAAAATAGCATTATTTTGCTCAAAATATTTACCTGGAGTTAATAACTTGTCCAGACTTCAAATCAACGATCGGAAAGTGCGCGAAATTTGTAAGTTCTCGATGCCAAGTAATTTCTAGAAATAAAACTGGGATTATCGAAGATTTTCTGCGTTTCTACCAAAAATAAACAAAAACAAAATGTGTTACGTTTTATGACTGTAATTTGATTCTGACTTAAAAAGTATTGAGATTTCTTAATAGCCTACCTCAATATTATATCCGATCTTCAAAGATCTGTAATCAAATAATTACATTTTCGGGAAAAACTATGAGCGAAAAAATAAATGTCTGCAAGTCGAGCAGACGACGGACGTTCAAGTCCAATTATTTAACCAAACACAAAAATGCATAAACCTGAATAAACTTTGAAACTAACAAACGTATCTGTTGATGCTTTGCAAAATCACTATACACTTTGGTTTGATGCTATGAGCCAGTATAAACTTTAGGTTGATGTACTAAACCCGTATAAACTTAAGTTATAATGCTTTGCACAAATTAACCACAAACCACCCAGAAAAATAAAACTATGACACAAAAATCCAATTCCGAATGTACAGTAAAACTTTTACCATCACCTTTAACAGAAAACAAATTGGATTATTAATTGTAATGGTTAAATTTTACAAACATAAAATTATTTTGCTCAAATATTTACCTTGTATTAATAAATTGTCCCAGACTTCAATCCGGCGATCAAAACGTGTGCAAAACTCGAATGTTCTCGATGCCTCCTGACTTTTGGAAATAAAATTATGGAATTATCGAAGATCTACTGTGTTTCGACCGTGGTTTCGACCCAGACATTTCCCCACGCCACGAACCACATCCTAAAAATAAAAAAATACAAAGTTTTATGACTGTAACTTGATTCTGGCATGAAAATTTGTAATTTTTAGGTTTCTTATTATATAATCCTACCTTCGATAAAAGTCCGATCTTTAAAAATCTGTAATAAAGTATTAATTTATTGGGAAGTAACCACACACGAGCGTAAACTAACGTCACATTCAACTTTCTCGCCACTTCGTGGCACATTTTAAACCAAAAAAACTCAATCATGTAAAACACAAACATTTCATTTCACACGTCAATAACCAAGTAAAACCAAATAATTACACTTATAGTGGTTGATGCTATACTCTAACCCTGACAAACTTTCCCAAACAACTTTCCCAACCCCAAAAATAAACACCAGGATTGAAGAAAATCCAGATTACTCAAATCACGTTGTAAAAGAAATTGATTTCTCATCAGAATATATACTTTCAATTATACATTTTAATAATTAAATTAAATTAAATGGAAAAAGAATCATAATTACCGTAAATTTCCTATTTTTTGAATCGGTCGGAGTCATATAGTGCCACACCCTGAACGAAAATTGTAAAAAGTTGGCGATTAAAACATGATTCTCTGGTATAAAATTTGTAATGATTAGGTGTCTTAATAACCTACCTTCAATATTATATCCAATTTTCAAAGATCTGTAATCAAATAATTAATTTCTGAGGCAAAAATTAAAGGAAAAAAAAAGACAAGACGTCTGCGAGTCGAGCAGAGAACGACTGCCGTCTAAGTCCAATTTAACCAAAAAACCATCCATAAAATCAAATAAAATTCTTAAAATTAAAAATTTCTTATTGCACATGATACTTAACAGCAAAAATCAGACAATTAAACGCATATTGGTTGATGTTACACTAAACTTCTTAACTTTTATCCAAAATACCCAAAAAATAAACCATAACACAAAAAAACTTATAATTTTTTCAATACCAGTAAAAAAAATTAGTTTTAGATTAAAAATAACCTTGGATTTTTTAATAGTAATAGTTAGCTTTTATGAAAGGAATCATAATTACGGTAAAATTTTCAAACTCGCATCACGTCGTCAATTGCCACGCCATGCCTTGAAAGAAAATCAAAAAAGTGTGCGATTAAAACTTGATTCAAACTTAAAACTAGTAATGATTTGTTTTATTAAAACTCTATCGTAGCTATTATTTCCCATTTTCAAAAATATAAAAAACTGCAAGCAAGCGAAAAACAAAAGATGTCTTCATGCGAGCAGACAACCGACGTCAAATTCAAACTTTTCGCCACCTGGTGGTAGATTTTACACAAATTTTTACACTAAAACCTGGGGTAAAACACTCAAAAAACTGAAAAGTTTTTGTCGTAAACATAAATAAACACAAAACTCAAATAGTTTCACGTATATGGGGGGATAATATACGGATGATACACGAATAAATCTAAGCAATCTTTGAAACAACCGAAAAAAAACCCAAAAAAACATGATACCGGATCATCGCAAACCAAAAACAACTTTTTCCAAGCACTTTTTTACACTTGTAAAAGCAATTAATTTCATTAGAAAACGTCTGATGCTTGGATTTTCCGAAATAAAAAATGAAATTCAGGTTTATTGCTCGAATCTTATACCGACGTGCGCACGGTTTTGACCTCCGATCAGTTTTAGTAGGCAATTGAAAGGATATTAAATACTTTTTCGAAATTTACGTTCCAAATTGTTTTTATGTTCTAAAAACCTAACATTCTAATTGAACTTACCAAAATAGTTGTTCTTTTGCCCCGAGTTTGGTCGGCTTTCAGCCCGCCGCCCGAGCCTCGCCTGAAAAAAATCAAGTTGGGATGAAAAGTTGTTTAGAATCCATTTGTCAAGTATTTTAATATTTTATTAGCATCCTTACCACTCTAATATGTGATTGCAATACCAAGAATCATTAATTTTTAGCAGGGAAATGGAATTTAACCGAAACTAAAAGACGAAGAGTGCGAAGAGACGAACAAAATGCCGAGTGACGCCAAATTTGACGCAAGCGCCCTCTGATGAGAGATTTTGTCTTTAAGTGAAAGTTCACTCTTTACATCGTGCTCTTTACGTTAGAAAACATTGAAAAATTATAAACTTTTTATCGTATAACGACCAAACAAACGTTTAGGGGGTAGATTTTAAGCTAAATATGAATAAGTTTTGAAACAAACAACCGAGAAATGTAAAAACCTTGATAAACAAATAGAATCGAGGCGTAAAACTTTTTTTCTCTTTTCCCTTTCTATAAAATGCCTGGTCGGGTGCCTCATAGTTCTAAAATCAATTAGCTTTTTACTATAAAACTTACTTCGATGTCTAAAGCCATCAACGTTTAAGCATTTAATGACCTCGGTTTACCTTGTATTTCGAGAAATGATGGTGGTTGGCGAGTTCATCGTGTCGTTGTTTTTACTCGCGAATGTGAGTCACTACAGATTTCAGTCCAAAAATTAAAAACTTGATTATACCGTACATAAACTTCAAATTTTAACTTCAATGTAAGCCTAACTATAAGAAAATTATACAACTTGTAATAATCAAAACTCAAAAGCAGCGAGAAGTCGACGTGACGTCAATTTTAAGATCGCGCCCTCTGGTGCGTGATTATGGAAGTTCTTGTTGTTTACCTTTATTCTTACCTTGAAATTCTTAATTTAACAGAATTACCACAATTAAAAACAGCCAAATCCCATTAAAAAATTCATATTTTGAAAACCAATACTTTTATTCCTATTTTTTTCATATATCATCACTTTATCAAAAACTCCCATCATTAATAAGACAAAAAAAAACACAAATATTTAATAAAAACGCCCTAAAGTTTACAACTTTTTCAAATTTCAATGGAATAAATATTTGCTTCATGCCGATTGAATCTCATTCGAGAAAAAAAAAAATCTAGCTGTTTGCTCTCTGATGTAAGATAGCCAATATGTGTAATGTTGTTTTTTTAGCTTCGTTTTGCTTGCAGTCTTGCTTTTCTCAATAGAAAACAAGCTCCAACTCGAACGTTGGCCATTCTCAGTCCGAATTTCATTTGAGTCACGTCCGGATATTGAACGCCTGCAGCGTAGGTGATTTCTCCTTTTTCCTCAGGTTCAACTTGTAGCGGTTCTTTGCGATAGGCCACGGAATTAGATCGAAACCTCTTATAGATGAGCCGGCAGCATTTCCATTTGCAAGACCTCACTATAGATTTGCTTATCACACTCGTGGACACTCATCTCTTGGGAAAAAAAATAAAATAAAATTCGAATAGTATACCCCCGACTATGATTTTATTTTTATTTCTCTTCAACTCCCCCTTCCTAAAAAAAAAATATATTTGCCATCCTTTAAATCCCGTTAAGCAGTAAAGACTTTTTAATACTTTAGAGGTTTCGTTTCTCCTTGTCAAATTTATCTTCTTTCGCGTCGTCGTGATGCGCGTTGTCAAACTTCCAACGCAATAAAGAAGAAACAAAGTGTTATAATATCCATGGGTGGATCCAGGAATTTTTCCAAGTTGGAGGGGGGGGGGGGAAGATTTTGAAAAATTTTTCGGGTAATCCAAAAATCCAAAAATTTGTGGCCTGATTTTTAAAATCCCTGATCATGTGTGTGATTATTGAAAAATTTGAAACGATTTTGTGATGATTTAGGAATAGTTTTTTTTTTTTTTTGAGAATTTTTGAATAATTTTGTGATGATTTTTTGGAATTTTGTCATTTTGTGAAGATTTTGATCGAGTTTGTGAGAATGTTTGAACGATTTTTTGAAGAAATTTAACGAGTTCATGAGGATTGTAATGATTTTTTGAAGATTTTGAAGGATTTTTTGAAGATTTTGAAGGATTTTTTGAAGATTTTTTAAGGATATTTGAAGATTTTAAAAACATTTTTGAAAAGTTTGAAATTTTCTGAAGATTTTTGGGATTTTTATGGGGGACGAATTTGGAAAATTTTCCGGCTACCTCAATCCAAAAATTTGTGGCCTGATTTTAAAAATCTCTGATCATCTGTGTGACTATTTAAAAATTTTAAACGATTTTGTGATGATTTAGGAACAGTTTTTTTTTTTGAGGATTTTGAATAATTTTGTGCTAATTTTTTGGAATTGTCATTTGTGAAGATTTTGAACGAGTTTGTGAGGATTTAAAGATTTTTTTGAAGAAATTTAACGAGTTTATGAGGATTTGACCGATTTTTTTGAACAAATTTAACGAGTTCATGAGGATTTCAATGATTTTTTGAAGATTTTTGAAGGATATTTGATGACTTTTTAACTATTTTTGAAAATTTTGCAAATTTCTAAAGATTTTTAAACTATTTTTGTAAATTTTGCAATTTTCTGAAGATTTTTGAGATTTTTAAGGGGGGAGGGAACCACCTCCACCGCCCACTCCCCCCTGGATCCGCCCATGATACTCTCGACATAAATCTGGAAAATACCAACTTTTGGGCTTATTTATACAGGAATGAAAAAATATTTGTGTAAATAAAATAAAATAAAATGAAATAAAGTAATCTTCTCACTTTGTTTTGATCTATTCTGTATGTGAAAAGGTCATTACCACGCCCGCATTAAATACATCCGCTCGGTTTTGGCCTGATGAGCTTTTCCTAACTGTACAACATTGCTGTTTACACGAGACCCGATAAAGTCACTGGCTACGGCCGAAATTGGTCCCTGGTTGGACCGAGTAAGCGTGGCCGCGGTCACTGCTATCGTAGCTTTTGATGGGTCTCGGGAGAGCCATCTTAGCCGCGTCCATCCTAACTTGTACCAAAGTTATTTCAACGTTGGTCTTAACGATAACAAGTGGAAACCAAGAATATACCATCTGAGCGGAATTCTTAAGCGACCTCTGCCGCTGATGTCTATCAAAAAACAAGCCCATTTTCTTCTTTTTTTTCTCTCTCTTGTAAGTTTGTTGAGATAAATAAACGTTAGAATAAAAGAGACGATTCCAACTGGAAATAAATCAGACTAAAGGTTTAATTGGATGTAAAATGGAGACAGTGTCGAGTAATTTCAGATTCACTATACAACTAATTAATTGCCACTGGTCGATTGAGACACCTTGTGTCAATTAACCTCAGGGAGCCAAATGTTGGGCCTTTCTGTTTCAGTTAACACGATATCGATAATTCATCACATGCCTGGCAAAGCTTCTTTGATCACAAAACCCAATTTTCCTTTTCTATTCTTATTTATTATTGTTATTTATATATAAAATGACATCATCATTTACTGCACAAAATATAAATCTTTAATTAAAACCACAAAAAAAATACCCTACAGTCAAAAAAATGTCATAAAATGTCGTAAAATGAGCAAATATCCTCGTGAAAAAGACGAAAAACAATGATAAAATTGCAACATTTTTCATTTTCGCCCCTTTTTTTTCTTTCTTCACACTTTGAGGCAGTTTAAAATCGATACCTTATGCAACAGGCGAACAGTAATGAGGTTTTCTATTCTTGTCAGTTTATCTACAAATGATGAACTCTTCTCCTTCTGATGTGTTTCAGTTCATTATTTTTTTTATTTTATTTTTTTTTTCCTTTTGTCTTCATTTGATCTCAAGATGTCGGCCTTCTGTGGCGCGGAACTGTAGATCTGAGCCAAGGATTTTTATAAATCCTTGCGTAAGCTACTATTTCTGCCATACTGCGACAACTGGGTGATAGGAAATTAAAAAAAAATTAATATTTATGAATGCGATTTATCTTTATGAGTGATTTGCTCACCGACAAGTGCGAGGATCAAAGTAAGTCCCCGTGCTGCATTCGTCCGCTTCTGGACATTTACATTTGCAATCGCGCTCACTCCATACCTGAAATTTTAAAATTTAATTTTTAATTTTTATTTTTTATGATAAAATGAAAAATTTAATCAATTTTAAATGTTCAAAGCGCCGTATCGGGTGATGAGGGAATTTTTATGATTCCCACAGCATACCACCAGATGGCGCATATCGACACTATGTAGTGGTTTGGTTTATATTCTTTTTTTAAGTTATATTTATAAGAAAACCACTGCGTAAACTGTGTTATCAAGTTTTAATTCGAAAATTTGCATTTTTATCTCTGAGTGATTAAAAGATAGTTCTACCTTCGGTATCTTACACTTGAGCTGAGTGGCACTTCTAGGACAAGTACATCGGCAATTATGTTTATTATATACTTGATAAACACTGCAATCTTCTGGCTGAACCTGGAATTAAAGAGATAAAGACACCAGTCAATTTTTTTTACATAGATTCACAATTTCGAGCGGGTTCAAAGTGCACTTCCGGTTGCATTAGAAACCCAAAATTTTAGGGGTAGAAACTAGACAAGTAGAACTAGGTTCCCTTAAAATTTCAAGCCTCTAAGTAAACCGGAAGTGAATCAATCGATTTTTTTTAATCCATCTCCACGAGTCCACGACTTACTTTGCATTGGCATTTGCATCTGACGTGTCGTTGAATTTTAACTGTGGTGACTTTTTCAAATTCAAAATATTCGGCGCCAGCGTGTGGATACCTCAGCGCGACGACCTTAAGACAACACCAAGAAAAGAAAATAAAGTAAAACAAGAAAAAAAAATATTAAAATTCAACTCGAGTGACTCACGAGTGACTAATGATCGCAGCAAAGCAAAAGGATGCGAGAGATAAACAATTTAAAGAGTAAAAAGCAAAAAAAAAAAAATTTATGACCATAGTTCGACTCGCACATAGTATGACCACTCGGCATTTCTACCAATTGCCTCCAGAGTGTCCTCCATTCATCACAAACTTCCCCTTTTTACATTTAATCCCGAGAAAATAATAATATTACAAAACGGCAGCCATAATCTAATTTACTTTACTTCAATCATCAATCACACACTTTAAACACAAACAGCTGACAATTTTTGGCATTCGGGGAAGTACTAAATTAAAACCCCCCAAAAAAAAACTTTGTAAAAAAAAATAAAACAGTAAAAGTAACCTTTCGCGTCGCATTTCTCGTGAGCGATGGCACACACTGAAAGAGCTCGTGAGCGCAGCATCCTCCACATCTCTCGATTTGTATGCACATGGGTTGATAAATGAGCATCGGATCGGTGGGTTGAGGCACGTGTACGGGCACTCTGCGAGGTCTACAGAACGCTCTTTTATCAAAAATACGTCCAATATCCTTCTGATTCGTCGTATCTAAAAGAGACCACACAAGAAGAAGTCGAATTTTACTCTCAAACACTTCCAACACTTGGCAATCTCTATGAATGTTTGTTGTTTTTTTAATTGGTCAGCGAGTCCAGATGTGTGGGGGTCAAGTGTTTTTTTTTCTTATATGTTTAAAGGCGAGTGAGAACATAGGGTGACATTCTCTCTCTCTCTCTCTCGTTCCTAACAAGATGAATCATTTAACAGACGAAGGGAAAAAAGAAAATAATAAGAGAGCTAACATGAATGTGCAATTAAATGTGTAATTACCTCATCCAACTTATCAACCAGGAGCCATCAAGACTTGCGAGCACATGTGAATTACTAAAATGTGTTCTCTACTTAACTCGAGTTAAATCAGAAAAAAAAATTTTTTATCACCTTAATGACCCACAAAGATTAGTATACCAACCACTCTTGTTTTTCATTAGCCACTCAATTATTGCTCAAATTTATGAATCACCATTTCCAGTAAACTCGATGATTAAATGTCAATCGACACTCATTCGGGTGACGTTTTTTTCACTTTTTATTATTTTTTTTTATTTATTGTTCATTGGGGATGGTCGAAAGTGTCTCGAATTTTATGCTGACTGCTAACACCCCTAGTGACTAATTTGCAAAACAGTATCAGTCTGTAATCACAAATGCTGATGCTGTTTTAATGTCATCAAGACCTTGATAAGGATTGGCGCCTGGGAGGTCTTGTCTGTTTATGACGGGCATACAAAACGAGTTATATCACACAACACTAGCATAAAGATGGCCAATGAACTTCGCTTACTGGTCAATCCCAGCCGCAATTGCCTCGCACCGGTGGCTGCTAAGATATTGGGATTACTGCGAAAACTTCTTGTTACGAATCTTCTGCCTGGTTCGATCATTTTCTGCATCAGTTCGTCGTAACTCTCGATTTCTGACAGACGTTTTAGTAGTTCCAAAGGAATCTGGAATCGAAATATTTAAAAAATAAAATTAATTCGTCAAAAAAAATTTTTTCTTCAATTTTCTAAATTAACCTTTTTTTCCGGTGTTTCCGATTGGGAATCCAATGGGATCTTATCAGGTTTTTCTAACTATATATATATAAAAAGAAATATTTAATATTTTTAAATATTTAATAGAAACCCGACTGAATTTTATTTATTTTTTAACTCTCTTCAAATCTAAAGTTAAAATATGAAAATGTCAAGGTGGAAATAAATCAATAGTGATTCAGTCCTTGACTAATCTCACGACACGCACACGATCAATGCTTAATAAATTCAAACCCAATTACAACTACGACTAATCTGTGCTAATAGTTAAAGCCCATGGCTTCACTATACACCCAAAACTAAATAAATAAATAAATAAATAAAATAAATAAACTCACCTGAATGAACTGGTTAGAGTCCAAAGAGGAAACTCCCAACTCTTCTTCACCTTGATGCGACTCGTTGTTGTCAACATGTTGAGTCACGTGACCCATGAAAAAGGTAGCGAGCAGGAGAGCTGCTGTTTGCGCTCCCCTGGTCGCCCCCATTGCTCTCGAGTTGTGAGGTTGTAGAGGCCAATTTTTCCTTCCGAATTTTATGCAAAACAGCGGCCAAGCGAAGCGGCGCCACAAAGGCCGGATTTCCTTACTTCGAGCGAGACTTCGAACGAGAAACTTTTGTTGGCCCCTTTTTGGGTCTTGGAGGTTGCTGGCTACAGGTCTTGATATATTAGAGGCCCGGATATCCTGCGTAACTACACAAAGTACATTATAGTGGACAATAAATTTGATTGCAATTTTTACATCGATTTTTGTATATTTATATACATGCATTTATTTATTCCTTCGAATAAAAATTTCACATTTTCTCTCTCTTTTCCTTTATTGTTTTCTTTGAATCATTTGTTTTTCATTAAATGCCATTCCTGATCTCCACATAGATTAGCTTTATAATTAATCATTGCTTTCCAAATTATTCATCGTTTGCCCTAAAAGCATATAGACGTGGTTTATGGGGAAATTCGGGAATTTCGTGTTTGTTTAATGTTCGTTGCTGTTGTTGTTTCTTGTTATTTCTAATTTTCTCATTTCTTTTTTTGTTTTTTCACTATCTGGTTGATAAACTCATTGGAAAACATCCTTTTTTGACCAAACCAAATTAGGGAATGTTTTGTAAGTGAAAAATGGGTTAAAGAATTTTATAATAACTGTTTTTAAATTCGTGGGGGATGAAGAAAGGAAATAAACAATTTTCTACTTGACTAATCGTTTATCATTCGTGATTTTTTTTAAATTTTAATGGTAATTCAATTCAGTAATATCAGTATACCATCGTGTATTGGCCTTGAAATCTCGTTAAGTAGGTACTGTTATTGTAAAATATTTGAATTCACACGCGAAATTCGTGTTTGCAAGCGTGCGAATAGTGAAAACAAACAAATTTTTGTGTAAAAGTGTAAACAAACGTAGTTAATGTTTAAAAGAAACAACAGAAAACAGATCCGCACACACGAGTTACTTACTCACTTTGAACGGATCAGTCACCGCCTCACGGATTCCAACATGTTGTATATTCACACAAATTTGAATAAAGTCCTGCTCTATCTCAACGCGATGATTTGTTGCTTTCTCTGCTGATCACTTCCTGTGAGAGTAGACAAGACAACGTTTAACCCCTTGCGACCTCGAGTTAAGCACAAGGCTGTGGAGCATCATCGGATGACGATGAACGATGCCCCTCCTATGATAATTGCCAGCGTAAAAGTGGCGCTTCCTCTTTCTCCCTACTTTACTAATTCCCTTGAACTCTGCACTATATTCCAGTTAATAAGTCAAAACCTACATAAGATTTCTCTCCTAACAAATAAGATCCGTGTCTGATTCGCTATATTACTCATCTTCCTCATAACCAAAACGAAAACAAG
>JAQFZO010002630.1:0-11664 GCA_034695885.1 Geophilus flavus | reverse complement strand
GGGAGAAGCGTCAACACGCTGGACGCACATTGTACCGGTCAAAGACACTAAAACCGAAACCACAAATCTTGTGCTTTTCGTCTCCATGTTTTCAGGTATTTATCTAAATATTCTGCACGATCGTCGGGAAGGAATTCGCCGCCTTCCGTGTCACTGTCTAAATCACCGGGCATTCTTGCATTCTGTCCCACCATTAAAAAGCTTCTTGTTCAGTGGTGGTCGAAACTGTTTCAACTCGTCAACATGAATTGGGCCAATTTCCTTTCCCACTTCGTCTCGCAACATGACTGTGTTTTGGCGAGTTATTCGTGTTATCATGAATGGACCTTCCATTAATGGCATCAAAGATGCAGCGACATTCTTCTGTGCTGAAGACAGGCGATTTACTTTCTTTAATACTAATTCACCGGGTTTAAACGAAAAATCAGACCTTTTCTTGTCGTAATAAACTGCAGCTTTAATTCTAGCGTTTTGCGACAAATCTTGTGCTTTTCGTCTCCATGTTTTCAGGTATTTATCTAAATATTCTGCACGATCGTCGGGAAGGAATTCACCGCCTTCCGTGTCACTGTCTAAATCACCGGGCATTCTTGCATTTTGTCCCACCATCAAAAAGAATGGAGAGAAACCCATTGCAGTGTTTACAGTTGCGTTTATTGTTAATTGGTATCTACCCAAATGGCGGTCCCACTCCTGGTGGTCCTCTATAAATGCCGCTATCATTGGCTTTATTATTTTATTTATTCTTTCCGTTACGTTACCTCTAGGATGGTGCGGCGTGACGTAGACTGGTTTAACACCGCGCTTCGCACATTCATCCTTGTACTCTTTTGACGTGAGACCTTTTGCATTATCGGATACAATGCACTTTACGTATCCCCATTGTTGCATTAATTTATCGATTTCTTTAATTGTGGTTTCGGTTTTAGTGTCTTTGACCGGTACAATGTGCGTCCAGCGTGTTGACGCTTCTACCATGACCATTATGTGTGTATATCCTTCTGCCGTCTGCGGTTTGGGACCCATATGATCCACATATACTGTGCGCCAGAGGCGCTGAGGGCGTGCTGTGACCATTAATCCAGCGGGTTTTACTGTGGGTGGTTTTACCCTCTGACAAATTTGACAATGTTGTACGAATTTTGCGACAGAGCGGGCCATATCTGGCCACCAGGCGCGCTGCCTGATTAAATGTTCCATTTTGTCTTTTCCCACGTGGCTACCACACAGTGAGTCGTGTAATTTGCGAAAATAACTGTATACAAGCTTTGTTGGGACAACAACTTGCGACTCTGGTGCAATACCGTCTGCGCTAAGTGGGGGATATCGGCGAAGCATGCCGTCTCTGATTCTCATATCCTTTGATTTACGCTCGATTTTGGCTTTTTCTTTCTTAGTACCTGCTAACTCTCCTGTTAATAAATATTTCCGTACCTGCGACCAAAAGGGATCGTTTTCCTGTTCGATTATCACCATTTGGTTATTTATAGGACTAATGAACTGTATATCGATTTCATCTATATCTATTTCTTCCGATTCTGATGTATCACTATCCCTATGTCGTTGTAATGGTAAGGGGGTGTTGCGAAGCAGCCGGTTTGGTTTTCTAACCGCAGCTCTTGTAACTGTGTCTTCGGGATGAATCGGGCGACCTCTCTTTTTGGGAATTGCCCCTGTATTTTCATCGTTATCTTGCGCTAAACTTTCTCTTTCCGAATCACTTTCTTTCCCTGACTGATTGTCCGATTCTAAGCTAGATTCTGAATTTTCTGTACTGTCGCTATTTTGTTCATCTATTTCTGTACTAGCGTGAAATGGAGGCTGGTAGATTTCTTGTTCCATTGTTTCTACCAATTGTGGTGCGTTTGCGACTGAGTTTGGGGTTTCTTTCCGCACGTCAGTTTCGCGTTCCGGTTCTTTTATTTTGTTGCGATACACTAAAGGATTGCAACCAGGGCAGGATCTGCATGATTTTTTGGGGGCGGGGGGTTCTGTGTCATTGCCTGCTCGTCGTTTGGCAGCACGAGTTTCTATTCCCATAAGTTCACATTGGTAAAATGTTAGCGGATTGTCCGTTGGCGTTATACGAACTATGTCATTATTACTTGGGGGAAGGTCCTGCGTATTTGTATCATGTCTATATAGCAGTTGTTCGGCGTTTTGTAATTCTGCCCATGTTACAGAAGTTATGGTCGTTTCGTAGACGTTGATTCTTTCGGGATGTTCTAAGAAGTAACATTCGAGCCATTGCGCTGATGGTTGTTCCATATTTTCTATGTCTTCATCGTCATCGTCATTTGCGATTCCGAAAACTTCAGCGTCCGCACGTCTAGATGCTGATTTAAGTGATTCTTCCGGTGTGTCAAATGGTGCTCTACTGAGTGCGTCGGCGACCACTGACCGGGAGGGAGGTACATATTGTATTGCCAATTCGTGTCCCTGTAGCTGGAAAATCCAGCGTGCAAGTCTACCTTTGGGGTTTTTTAATGCGAGTAACCACTGTAATGCATGATGATCCGTTTCTACCGTTACTTTCATCATTTCTATATAGTCCGCGAACTTGTTTAATGCCCATATTACTGCTAATGCCTCTAAATGCGTTACACTATAATTTTGTTCTGCTGTTGTTATTTGCCGAGAAGCCCAGGCGATGGGGCATCTAATGCCTGTTTCTAACTCCTGCATTAACACTGCACCCAGACCTTGGTACGATGCATCAGTCTGTATAATGAATTCCCTTTCCCAATTTGGCATGAACCGTAGCGATTCCTCTGATAATAAATTCCGTAAATCTTCGAAAGCCGCTTGCGTGGTGGTTGACCACTCGAATGGTTGCGATTCTTTGGTTAAATGCGTTAGCGGGGTTGCGATTTTTGCTAGATCTGGAATGAATGGTCTATAATACCCTATTAGTCCTAAGAATCTTTTTATTTCTTTCGTGTTGCGAGGTTGAGGGAAATTCTGTATTGCTTTTACCTTGTCTGGGTTTGGTTTTATTGTGCCATTCTGAATGATATGTCCTAATACACTAACTTCTAATGCTCCGACTGTGCATTTGTCGCTTTTCAGACGTGCTCCGAATTCATATAAACGATTAAAGACTGTTTCTAAATGCTGCATGTGTTCCTCGAGCGTGGGGGAATAAACTATAATGTCGTCAACATATGCGAAAGCAAATTTGTGTATTGCGTCACCTAAAGCGGTTTCTGCAGCCTTTTGAAAAGTAAAACCTGCTCCGAAAAGACCGAATTGCATTCGAGTAAACTCGTATTGTCCCATGTGGGTGTTTACTGCGGTGATGGGAATGCTGTTTTCGTGCATTAGCACGTGCCAGTAGCCAGATGACCAATCAAGTAATGAAAAGTACCTGGCTGCCCCCATCCAAGCGAATATCATATCAATGTTGGGAATTGGGCGTTTCTCTTGGACTGTTAATGCGTTAACGGCTCTAAAATCCGTTACAAGTCTCCATTTACCGTTCTTTTTGGGCACCACATGTACTGGGCTTGCCCATGGGCTCACTGAGGGACGGGCAAATCCCCATTGTATTAAATTATTCATGGTTTGTTCGATTATTTTCTTTTTTGCTGCGTTTACCGGTCTCGCGTTTACATATACAGGTACTGCATCAGGTTTTAGTTTAATTACGTGTGTGATACCTTTTGCTATCCCAGGTTTGTCGCTAAATATATCTTTTTTGTTAGTTAAGAATTTGCACAGTTGGTCATATTGTTTGTCTGTTAAATGGTCTCTTTTTCCGGTGAACCACGGACACTCATTTATTTTATTCTCAAGATTATTTATATTTCTTGGTACCAATTGGTTTTGAAGATGCACATTCATGATTTCGTATAAGTGTACTTCACGTGCATGATTGACGTGATGCGGGGAATGTATATTACCTTTCTTATCATTGTAAAGCATCGTCTCCGAATCTATGCAAATTTGCTCATTCCTCAAAAAATCTTGACCGAGGATAATGTAACGGCTTTTACCAAATAGTACTCTAAATTTTTGTACTGTTAAGATTGATACATAAGATATTGGTATATTTGTTTGAAATAGCACACTTTTCGTATAACTACCCACTGTCAAGGTTTCCCTTTCATACGTCTTATCCGAGTGGTGACCTAGTGCAATCATGTGCAGGTCCCAAGTGATAAACGATGCTGTAGCTTTGGGGTCAAATAATGCCCAGCATGGACACGACTGTAAGATTACTTTTACTGTGAAGGCGTTTGCCAACCATTCGTTCACCTGATGATCTCTTATACTACACATTAATTTATATGCGTTTAATGACATACTATGGACGATGCTGTCTCTTGCCAACGTCATTGCTATTCTTTCGATGCCCGTGCTTGCTATCGTTTGCGTACTAATTACTCTCATTTCTTGTTTATTTATTTCGTTTTCTATATTTATTGTCGGAATCTCAAAGTTACACTGATCGATTTCTGTGTTATAAAGTTCGGCTTCCAACTGCGGGTCTAATGGATGTTTTTTACCATCCCTCGTTTCATAACAACTATTTGCAATATCGATTTTTATTCCTTCTTGCGCTAAGAAATCTCTTCCCAAGATTACTAACCTTGATTTGCCGGGTATAACTCTGAATATTTTGTGTAATGTCCTTTCTAAATACTTCATTTGTATTCGCACAGCAAAGAGGACACTTGTGTCACCAACGACAGCGTTTACACGCTCTGCGCACTGTATGAATTGGCAGATTTCTTTTACTTGATCCTCGTAAAATCGTAACGTGATAAATGACGCGGAAGCGCCGGAATCAAGAAGCGCAGGGCCCTTGTAATCTCCCATATAAATTAGGATGCGTGCGTCGCAATCAATTACTTCGGGTTCGACTATTTCGTTTTCTAATTCGTTAAAGATTGCACTACATAATTCCTGCTCAGAGTTAGCGTTTGGTAAGGCCCCTGTAATGTCCACGCACGCTAATTCATGGTGGGGCGCTGGTCGTTTCCCTGTGGAGTGACCGGGCAGTCACGGCTAAAGTGACCAAAGTTTTTGCATTTATAACACTGTACTTGTTGCCGGGGAAATCTAAAGCGATTGGAGGGATCTGAGTTTTGTTGCTGGTCTTGGGAGGGGGGATTCCGAGTGTCTTGCTCGGTTGATCTTGCTGTGGGGGGATCTGTTCTTGGGGGTGGGCCCCTTCTGTTCGAATTTACGTTTCTATCTCCTCTAAATTGAAATGGTTGCCTAACTTCTCTAGGTTGCCACTTAGTTGCAAAATACTCCTCATCAGCCTTTACAGTTTCAGTTATTGACCGTGCTTTTACCTGTATCAGCGATGCTGACGTAATTGCGTCGTGAATGGTACGGAAATTTAAGGAATCTAACGCTTTCTTTACAATGCGCGTTGCCTTTTTATGTGCGTATTCTAATTGCTCCGCGGGGGTTCTTGAAGAACCGGCGTCTTGATGCAGACGTAAAATGTCTTGCAAATATTGCCCTATCGATTCATCTTCTCGCATTACCCTTTGCTCTAATTTGGTCAAAGCCTCAGCCTCTGTTACCATCCATGTACGTGTAAATTGATCTATCATATCGTTATAATCAGTAAATTTGGTTTCTAAGAACCACATGTAAGCATCGTCGACAAGACATAGCGACGTGGTGTACAGTCGTGTTCTGTCTGTAAAGTCGGCTGTTCTCATCATGCCGGAGAGTATACAAATGAATGGCTCCGCTCGTGCTCTATCTTTGCCTGAAAATGTTCCCACTACTTTACGAATCGAGTGCGCTCGTCTTATATCTGCCTCCGAAATTTCGCTATTGTGCTCTACGATTTTTGCTCGATCACAAACTCTCTTTTGACTGTTGCTTGCGTCGTTTACCGTAAATCGTTTAAAAAGTTCGTTAACACGGGCTGTTACTTGGTCATCGACTGACGCAAATGTTGGAAACTGAGAATGGTTATTACTACTTACAGTTGTCGTTTCGGATGCTGGATGCTGTGGTGTCGACTGACGTGGTGGTGGACGTTGCTCGTCACCGGGATTTGGTTCGTAGAATCGCCAGTTCGGTGTGCTTCCTAACGGTGGCGGTTCTCTGTTGGGGCTCGGCACCTGTTGCTCGTTTCCATCTGGTGCTCGATGAGATGGATAAAATCTTACGTTGCTATTGTCCGTGCCACTATTGTTTCCCTCTGGGTTGGGGCGATGATCCGGTTGATGACTGCGTTCGAAGTTGCCGTTGCTATCATATACGGGGGGCGGGGGTGCTTCCTCATATGGCGGTGGGTGTCCGTCGTGGGCGCGTGGGGGCTCGGGGGCGGGCGGTCGTCGTTGGGCCATATCGTCATCCGTGTCTTCCATGGCTCGTTCCAAAACCGCTGTTAAATATCGCAAGTGCCG
Organism: Geophilus flavus; assembly: GCA_034695885.1. Classification (NCBI taxonomy): domain Eukaryota; kingdom Metazoa; phylum Arthropoda; class Chilopoda; order Geophilomorpha; family Geophilidae; genus Geophilus; species Geophilus flavus. The sequence goes on along the minus strand of JAQFZO010002630.1, from coordinate 5,284 downwards.
GTTTGTTTCGTTTTGTCGAAGATTGTACTGCATATTGAATTCACGGTGTTGGTTGACGACTTGTTGTCGGATTTGCTCCATCTGGTCGTCGAAGCGTTGCTGTATTGCTCCGATTTGTCTTTGCAATTCTTGTCTATTTCTTGCGGTTATCTGACCGATTGCTCCGTATGCGGGTTCGTTCGATGGAGGCGTACGTGCCTCGGATATTTGCACGTTTTCGTTTACAGCAAGTGGTGATGTCGTCAAATGGGACGGTCGCAACACGAAATTTGGGGCGTTGTTCTGTGGGTTCTCGCTTCCGTCTGGGTAAACTTCTGAATAAGTTGGTGGTGAATTGGCACGAGAGATCGAATCCACGTTAAACTCACTGTCTGCGATTCTTAGTTGTGTAAACTGGTTCTCGATATATCTATTTAACTCGCCTAGTGATTCGCTATTAATATCGTCACCACTATTATCGTTGCCAGTTGCCATTTTATCGATGAACTTGGTTGAAAACGATAGTGTTCTCTTTGTACTTACAGTAACACTTCTGTACTCTTCGCTTTTTCACAAATACAGTTCGTTTCTAACTCGTTATTAGCTGCGGGTGGTGCGTCAAATATTGGCACTAACACGGGTTTCTCTGGTTTTGTGGTTTTCTCGGTTGAATTTCCACTTTCTTTTTCAGTCATGAGAGCGATAGAAAATATATGCGTCCTCTCCGAAATTTGGGAAGAGACTGTCTTGCTATTTGATTTCCCGCCAAAATTTCTATTTTTCTAACTGAGTCTCGTGCGAGGGTAAAGGGTGGGAGAATTTTTTACTTAGCAACAATTTTGTAGTAATAATATCCAATAGAAAGATTATAAACTTTAGATTTTCTCTTTTTGCTGCGCTTAGCAACAGTTTGCCAATAAGGGATTGCTTGAGATCTTTATTTTTCCCGCCAATTTTGTTACTAGGGACTCTTCAATTCGTGGGAAGGGTGAGGGGTGGATAAATTTTTTCTTTGATGTCTTTACTTTGCGGCTAGTAACAGTTTGATCAATGAAACGTTTCTCGAATTTTACATTTTTCCCACCGATTTTGTTACTATGCGATTCCCATTGGTTTGTTTCGAATTTTACTAAATTCCTTATGAGCGGTGATATTATTTTGATCAAGGGACGTCCAATAAAACTTTTTGATTTTCTATTTTTGTCGCCGACTCTTGTTGCTAAGAGATGAGCGGTTTTCTCTTTATATTTCGTGTTGCCGCCATGGATACGGTCAACATCCAATAGGAATTCTTTTAATTTTTGTCTTTCCCGCCAAGATTTTGTTACTGGGGGGGGGGGGGAGGTGAAATATGAGTTTTTCCCATGCCATTGCTTCAAAGAGATTTTTCCGCGTTTGTATTTACCGCCATTTTCTGTTGCTATGGGACTTATAAATTTTCGAATTTTTACACAATTTTACAGTTTAGGGTTATTTTTACACTTATTTTTCGGCGATATTGAGTCGAATTAAATGTTATTTTTACGTGTTTTTACATCTCTTAGATTTAAGGCTTTTGCAACGATTATTTTTACGAGATTTCAACGATTTTTGCGGTTCGGGAGTTTCGAAGCTTCCCTGCATTACTCTTCGATAAATACGGATTTTTACTCAATTTTACGACGTTTTAAGGCGAATAAAATGCGGTTTTCTGGGATTCTTTCTAACGTACTTTCAGGAACACTGAATTTTGCCAATTCAACACTTTCTTTAACGATTTTCTGTTCGAAATTTTCCCAAAGACTGACTTTTCCACTCTGAATTTTCCCGCTCTCATTTTTAATTATCGATTTTTACACTTAAAAACTCACGATTCCGTGGAATTCTTAGCACTTTCTGTCCGTTTTTCCGACGTTTTTGGGCACTTCTTCGATTTCCCTACAGTTTTCCACTCGCTCCCGACAGTTTTCATCGCCTTTCACGATCAAAAATTGTTCGTTTCGCTGCTTCCTCGCTGATTTCCGACTTGCTTCTCGCGTTTTTCCATCGGTTTCTTCCTTCTCTTCGGTTCCCACGGTGTTTTGGAGTTGCAGGTTCGAATGTGAGCCGTTTTTTTGGGCTCACAAAGCCAGGGTCGCCATGTAACGATGTTGTGACTATCGCAGTGAACTCGCTTGTGGTCTCAATGAAGGGGAGAAATGTTCATTGGTATAAACGGCATTTATTGCCCTGTGCCGAGTCCGAGGCTCGGCACAGGCACTCACTTACATAGTGACTGACAGCAAAATCAAGTAGTATCAGTATCCTGAATGGTACAAAGTGCGCGCCCTTTTATAGAGGCAGCCAGAGCATGATGGGAGATTTGCACACGGTATACACAACTACGGGGGCCCAGAGGCACCAACTGCTTACACAATAATTTAAATTATTTTAGAATCACCACTTAAATTGCTAGAAGATTTGGCATCTGGAGGCAGTGAACATGAGATCGACCCAATGGATAAAACGATGGGTGATAAATTTATGTCGATAGATGGAAAGGAAAATGAATCACCAAGCACCTTTAAAAGTCAGTTCAAACACTGAAATTGCTTACAGAATATAATTTTTTAAAATATTTTTGCAGAAAGAAAACAAGAAAACAGAAAAAAGGGTGGAGATAACGAAATTTGCGACTTGATTAAAATTATTCACGCTGACGATATGCAATGGAAAGAAAATTTTTTGCAGAAAGAGGCGGAACGAGAGGAAAGAATTCTGAAATTACAAGGCCAGCAAACTCAAGAATTAGTCACAACTGTCACAAAATGCTTTTGTCGGTGCTCTGGGCAAATTGTTGCCTCAAAACCAGCCAGCTCCTTTATATATGGTTGTATTTTAAACATAAAATGAGTTTATTTAATTTTTTAAATAATTTTTTTCTATTTTAGCCTCAACAATTTCCATGGCTCGCACCATCTGTACCGTCAACCCATTTCACCAACAAGCCAGACCGGGAAACTTGAATTCATTCCTCTAAATTAATACTTTTTTTTAAATTTTTTTTCTTTGACATTTTTACAAACTTGTTTATTTATTTATTTATTTCTTTTAAATAGGACTTGAATTTTGTCATTTTTAAGGAAAATGTCGATGGAAATCAGTAATAATTGGGCGAAAATCGGCACGAAATCGACACAAAATCAATGGAAAGCAACACAATCACCAGAAATTGGTAGAAAATAGAGCAGATTGATATTAAATCCATTTATAAAGATTTTATATGGATTTGCTGTCGATTTTCTCCCGATTTCAGTCGAATTACACCTCTGATTTTCATTGATATTTTCCTTAAAAATGACAAATCGTGAATTTTTTAAATTTTAAAAATATTAAAACTGATTACACATTTCTTATTTCCATTTTTTCGGCCAATATATAGTAGATTAAATATTGTTTAATCAGTTAAAAATTTTATTTGAGACCCAGTCCTACTTTTAAACATTTTTATATTTATTTTGAATTTTGCTAAACTTGTAATTTTGTAACTTCATAATTATTTTAAATAATTTCAGTTCTGTATTTATCATTTCTTGTTTATTAAATATTGGTTTTTTGGCATACAAGTCGTGTTATACATACAAATATATCATAAGGGATATGCAAAAATCGATAATAAATGAAATAAAAACTGAAACGAAATAAAAAATGAAATGAAATAAATAAAAATTAAATGTTCGGGCGAAACGATTGTCGCAATGGCGCAACTTTGGCCATATGTTTAACGAGTGCATCACGAATTTTGGAGCTGTTGTCTGCCTCTGATGTTGTGGGTCGTGGTTCTGGCTGGGGATATTCGTTTGCCACTTCTTGAAAGCTGTTTAACCATCTTGCCAAAAAAGTTTCTTTTCTGACTTTGCAAAAATTGTGAAGGGCACATGTGGCTGCAATTATGAATGGAGCAAATTTGTAATTAATGTCCATTCGTTTTAAATTGATCCTCCATCTGCTTTTTAATCTTCCGAATGCAATCTCCACTGCAATTCGTAAAGAACTCAGATAAACATTGAATGACTCTTTTTCTGGTGTTAGATTGCTTCCTGTAAATCCCTTCATCAGCCAAGGTAACAAGGGGTAAGCTGGATCCCCCAAGATTAATAAAGGGACTTCAACACCCTCTATTAATCTATATTCCTATTATAAAATGATAATTAATGTAAATTTAAACAAGATAAAAAATATGTATACCTGAGGAAGTTTATTTGAATTTTTAAATAAATCTGACATTTTAAATGCCAGGGCATCATGTGCTGAGCCAGGCAACTTGCAGCTAATATTTCGAAATCTGTAACAGGTAGTTTATTCTAGTAATAAATATATTCCATACATAAAAATATACCCACAAGTAATGATCATCTACGAGGCCTTGAAGGATATAGGATGCCCATCTTTTACAATTAATAAAATCACTTCGCCCACAATCTGGTGGCAAGATCGGAATGTGTGTGCCATCTATCGCTCCAATAACTTGTGGAAATCCATGCTTTTGCTCAAATCGGTGAGCAATTCCTTTGGCTTCTTTTTTGTCAGGCATGTAGATGAAGTAATGTAACTTTTTACAGATAGCCATACACAAACTAAATTAAAAAACAGATACAAAATAGTTATTAAGCTTGAAATAAATTTAAAATAGTCCATTATTTACCTGTATACACATCTGTGTACTGTTGTCTTGTGTACTGAAAATAGGTTACCTACAACTCTATATTCTGCACATGATGCTAACTTATATAAAGCAATGGCTACACGTTTGTCAAGTGGAATTGGCATACGAATGCATTTTTCTTCGGGCTGCATGTCGTCTTTTAAGATTTGGCACAATAATTCAAAGGAATTTCGTGACATCCTAAATGCCTCCAACCAATCTTCAGGCAAAAAATCGTTTTTAACTGTGTTTTCCCACCATTTTGTAGTCCGTCGTTTCATCCAAAATCGTGGTTTTTGTCTGCATCGTTTTCTTATACCTAGATGTAAAAATATAATTCCCATAAGTAAAAAGCATCATCCTGTATGCATATGAATTACCAGCATTTATTAATTTGTGGATGTCACTTCCTTGAAAAAAAAAACATATAGGCCTAATCTTCTTTTCCTATTATCCAGAGCAAGTTTTACATTTGCACCTGATTTCTTAACTACCGTAAATCCTCTAATACAACACCCGCGCACTAAATGCAGAATTAAGATTCCCCCCGCGCTTTATTAGAGACCCGCGTACTATAGGAGACCCGCGTATTAATCGATCACAACAAAAAATTAAATTCCATCAAGTCATTTTTAAAATTCG
>JAQFZO010002629.1:0-11675 GCA_034695885.1 Geophilus flavus | reverse complement strand
CTCAGGCATTTCTGCGTAAGAAAACTGTACCATGTGTGAAAGAGATTCAGGATGACGAAATGCATTCACTAGTATCACGTGTTGATTTTTTTCAATCATTTCACAATCTCGGGCAACACTCAGGGCAGTCAACATATTGTCGCCTAGAAAATAAATTTTTAAATCACTTAAAATATAGATCAGATCGATTTCAGGTTTCTAAATCATTACCGGTAACCATAACCGATCGAATGTTTGCCTTTTGCAACATTTGGATGATGGGAGTAGTTTCAGGTTTCAGCCGATTTTCCATAACCAACAGCCCCAAAAAAATGAGATTGCATTCCACTTGTTCCCTCGCGATTCTCTGAACTTTAGCGTAACTCATTTTGGGCAACGGTCTAGTTGCAAGCGCCAATACCCTGTACCCGCTTTGCGTGTAGGTCATGAGGACGTTTGTGAAGTTTTCGGGGACGGTTTCTGGATTGCAAAGAGACGCAATCATCTCTGGGGAGCCCTTGGTGTATATCTCAAAGTGGTGTGCTCCGAGCACACGAGTGATGACACTCATCCGTTGTAATGAGGACGAAAATGTAAATTGCCGTACGATGCCAATCTCGAGATTTTGTTCCTTAATCTGAACAAAAAAAAGGACGATAATTAATAAAGACCTAAAGTGAGTTACAGGTGGCAAAGGGATCAATGCACCTGCAAACTTTCATTGACGTACTGAGACGTCTGTTGCCTCGGTCGGACAACAGTCGGAGTTATGATGTCAAATTTATTCGTTTCGGCGATCTCAGGTTCTTCAAGAATCTGTCGAACAATTAATTTGTATAGGAATTGTTTTATCTAATTTTGAAGAAATGATTTTACCCAATTAGTAGCTTCAAACATTTTCAGATCCAATGGATCCCCACATAATTCACGATCAATTATGGTCAAGGAATGGCATGTAGCCATGCCAATCAAAAATTTAAGCGACTGAAGCGTGTCAATGTCATTAACTGGTGCTTGAAATCTGAAAATAAAATTTATCCTTTTATTATTTTCTGACAAAAATATTAAATTTGTCGAGCTTACTGTTTATTATTCGTAGGAACGACTCCCCACATGTCCAATCCGTCCTCAGTCAAGGTCCCTGTCTGTATGCACAAAAATGAATTATCCAATCACGGCATTAGAAAGAATAGTTTAAAATTACTTTATCGAAACAAACGCAGTTGATACAGCCACTGATATTTATCGCACTCGGGATGATACAGTAAATGTTGCTTTTGCGTAGCCTAGCTTGAGCGTAAGCTGTGCCCACTGTCATGGCAGCAGGTAAGGCAGGCGGTACCACGATTGTAATCAGGTCCAGGGCGTCCAAAGTTATTTCTCCGGGTGGTGTCCCATTCATTACCTGCGAAAACAAAACGTCGTAAATTACGAATAATCGAATTTCACTTAATGCATACCTTTAATGTGACTGTATAAATGAAACCAAGAACCGCAATCCCGCAAAGTAACCCAACGAATCGATATGAATCTTGTTGGAATTTGAAATCCAAAGGTTTTGGATACATGATTGAACGCACAAGTTCTCCTTTGCACGTCATGAACCCTTAAAAAAATAATAGATAAAAATTAATCACTCGATCTTTGATTGATAAAACATTAAATGATTTTTACCCGTGCGAATAACCACAGCCTTCACCTTCTCGCTACCATAATAACGGGTTTGTATGATTTTTGTACCCGAGAAGAGTGTGTGTTTGGCATGTTCTTTGGGTTGAAACATCTCGTCACGATGAGCCAACATCACGACTGGGTTGGGAATGGGCGTTTTGGTCACTGGAACACTTTCACCCGTCAACATGCTTTCGTTGACGATGCAATTTCCACTTATAAGTACGGCGTCACAGTACATCATACATCCATGGGAAGGAATTACAATTACATCACCTGGGGTTAATAACTCAGACGGTATTTCCTCATAAGCTAGTAATTAAATTTTTTCTAAAATTAGTAACAAATAAATCTCATAAAAAAAAAAAAAGTTTCAAACTCAACTATTTCCTCCCCTACACACTGTGACAATATCGGACGATTGGACGGTGTTACTAAGCGCTTTTTCATTCTAAATTTTATAAAACTCAATTGTAACAAACATTTTATCTATTTATTTTTACATTTATAACATCTTACGGATCTAATTTGTAAAACTGCAGCTGCGACTGAAAACGCTGACATTATTACAATGCACGTCGCATAGTAATAATAGTGTTCTGCGAACCATAAACATACACTGAACAGTTGGAAGACATAAAATGGATTGAGAACCTAAAAATAAAGGTAATATGCATTAATGTTTAGCTCCAATATAAAAAAATAATACAACTCACCTCCAAGAAGAGAAGTTTGATGATACTTTGTACAGGCACTACAATACTGTTTTTCCCATAAATTGCACGCCTAAGCACCAAAGTAAAGTACCAAATTAAATAAGCGAAAGGAAGAGTAGTATTAAAAATGAACCTTTGCTCTTGTGTGTCCTGAGGAATCCCTTTCTGAGCATAAAAGTAGGAGCAATTCACATCATTCAGTCCTTCTAATTTTTCAAATTCAGAAGTTTCTGTATTCCATATGTAAATAGAGCTTTTATTAGTAAAAAAGCGTATAGCTGCCACCTCTTGAAATGTGCCCTGAAAGATTAATTTTTACATGTGTTATTTAAGTGATTTCGTCACGCTCAATTAAAAGTAATTTTACATCCAGTCTAGGAAGTACGAGGCTGAGATTTTTCCTTGTTAAATTATTAAGTATTAGAGACATCGGGTTTTTTTTTTCATCGGAACTGAATTTGAGGAAAAAAGAAAATTTATGAATTATTTATAGTTACAAGAATGATTTATACTTACAGCAATTCTCCACTTCTTATGATGTTAACTCTTTCCACATAAATTTTTTTATAATGACTCTAAAGGAATTTTGGAGAAAAAAAAAACTTTTATAATTAAAACTGGCAATTTTGTTCAATTAAAATCCATACCACCAACATCACTTTCGTGGCTTTTTCCAAATCACATCTGACATGAGTGCATTTCAACATCCATTCTGGTTTCCAATGAAATATCAACCGAAGTATAAACAGGGTACACACCATAAACATCCATGTGATAACAGTACGAAATTTGTCCTCGATGTAACCAAATATTTCCTAAAAATAATATAATTTTCATATATAATATTTTATTCATTTTTTTTTTATAGCTGAATTATTTCTATATTTGAAATATACCATCTGGTCTTCTCCACCCACATTAACATAATCAATTCCTTTTTTACAAGGTGGTGGCTGCGATCCAATAAACTTTTTCTTCTTTTCTTTCCCTATGACAATGAAAAAGTAAAAAAAAAAAAAAAAAGAGAAAAAAACATTTGTTCATTTATGTAACATCCAGTTTACCTTGACGGTAAAAAACGATTAAAAAAATACAAAACATACAAGAAACATTTAAAAAAATATTTTAAAACATTATTTATGTCTTAATATATTTACTTACCATGAAGTAAAGAGACTTTTTCCCTTTTTCCGGGTCTTTTTTCGAAGATAACTCGACTGTAGACATTTCTCGCAAAACCAACTATTTCTCCCATTTCGTATGTTATCACAATTCAGTTTTCAACTATATAAAGTTCTGTTTTTCCCTTTCTTTTCAGTCAGAATCAATCTAACCCCGAGATGAGTAAATCTCAGCTAAGCGCTGAGCAAATCATTTCCGAATCCTTAATCATTGAAACAACTTGTGACGAGTATGCAGTCGTTCTAGTAAATAAAAAGTTAGGTGGGGGAAATTATTGAGAAATATGAAAAAGCGATTTTTCAAAATTACTGCAATTGTATAATTCACATGGGATAAACAAAAGAGGAAAAATGGATAGGTAAATATATTTACATTCCACATGATTCCATCCTCTGATTTTTCAACTTGATCAAGTGAAAAACAAAAAGTAAAAAGTATGGGATAGAACTTAGCGCTTAGATTACAACACGATTGCACGGAATGAGTTCACCACACCACACGACTAGTCATAAGCCTAAGATGTATCAGCAGTAGTAGCGGATTTACCACACATTGGCGTTTCGGTGCTGCACCACATGTCACGCTGCTTACAAAAGCTGATATACAGTTGAAAATGAGCTGGGCTTTGTTATTTAATAGCTTCATTTGATTTTTTTAACTAGTAATTGATAGAACGTTGCAAAAATCACTCATCTTAAATTTAATATATTGGAATATTTTTTATTTTATTCTAATTTAAGAAATTTTCCGTATTTCTTGAAAGACCTTGAAGATATAAAAATTAAGAAATAAATAAAATTAAAAAGATTGACAGATTTTCTTGATTATTTTTAGTGGAAAAAAACTGTTATCTTTACTGATTATATATTCAATTTCATCCTATATGTTTTTATCTAAAGTATTTGAATTAAATTCCGTTTTTGCTAGTAATTCCGGGTTTTCTAAATACCCAACCTTTTGCCTTCACGTTGCATAAGCACGAGCATGAGCCATGCGTAGCAGACTACAAAGTTTCAAAAATAATTCTTATTTAATTCCTACAAAGTAAGTTAAATTAATTTTAGTAGTGTCAGTTTGTGACTGACTTAGAATCAGATTACAAATAACCATAAAAATACACTGCCCACCATGAAATAATAACCCAAACAAAGTTTTATTAGTAAAGCGTTACTTATATCTCGTCGTTTAGGAATTTTTTTCCCATTATAAAAAAAATTTTTATTGGAAAAATTATAAATTTTTCAGCTTGTTCCAAAAAAAAAAAAAGCCGATAACATACCAATACCTTCGTTTTATTACTTTGTTTACGTACCGTTATGCAATGGTGGAGCCGAAATGCTGGATTTTGATGACACTTCATAAGATTCACTTTTTCCGTTCAAATGCATAGTTGCAGACTTCGAAATTCAGGCTTGACTGCGAGTTTCTTATATTTACCTAAGAAAGCATGACACCGTTAAATATCTTGCCAAGTTATTAACTGCAATTAACTTTATTTTCATTCTCCGGTATAATAAACTTTAGACTTATTCAGCTAAAACTAATAGGCAGAATTGAGAGGGAACAATAAAATCTTTACCTTTAGTATACTATCATTTATATCAAAAATAGATTATATTTGATCTAACGAAAAAGTGTAAGCGAATAAAAAAATAAAACCTACTCTTTAAATAATTATTCAGCTGTAAAATTACCATGCACTTAGTTATAAACTCCTTGACATAAAACCGCCTTCACAATGATAACAACATTCTGATAAACGCAGTTAAAACCCAAAGATAAACAAAAATTGAGGCTGAAAACTTTGTCTTCTTGGAACAGTGACACGTAAAAATATTTTCCCTGTGTTGTTAAAACGCCTTAAGCATCGAACTGAAAACTAATACAAAAGGTTTATGCACACTAGTAGTATACATCATGTTCTATTGCTTGTAAAAAGATAGGTGTTGCAAACATGAAACTTTTAATTTCTTCAAAACATCTCAACTTATTTTCCCCGTTTTTATTCCAGGAAAGATGTGGCAAATCGCCCTACCCACATCGTATTGTGAAGCCATTTCGCCATCAACTCAAAAGAATATGTTAAATAGGTAAATCATACCTTAAAATTGAAGCTTGTTGTTGATCCGCAGGTGAGTGACATACACTGCTTTTTTCTGCAAAGTGGATTGACCTTTGATGACGGATCTCAAGGTAGGTGGCCCTTTCTTTAGCCAAGTCTTGACCTTGAACTGCGGACAAAAACTTACCTGTTGCTCTCCTTCAATCGGGAGACACTCTGGCGTCATCGTCAGCTGTGCTCGCCTGTGTAAATCATTTTTATAGCTGTCAGTAAATGTTAAGACCGTTTAGAAATGAATTTGATACTCTATAATATTCAATAGCTCAGCTCACAGATGGAGACGAGTCGAGAGAGTAATCAACAAATGTATGAATGATGTTTTTATGTGATTTCCGAATAAAAAAAGTCATACAGTGGTTTATCTCTTCCGCAACCTATGACGGCCCATCTCCTCCTACACAATACGTCTATTGTGTAATTGACAGGGGAAAATTTCACTGGAGAGTATGGGGACAACTAATAATCACCTTTAAATACAGCGTAATACTTGTCCACCTCTAATCATTTCCGAGGGAAATTAAATTTGCACGAATTTTCTGATGATGCAAGCAAATTTATAGAATTCCATTGACTATTGATGTACTCGGGTATAGTGGTCAGGGACTCGTGTGTGACTTTCTATTTATTTTTTTCATTTTTTTTATGGTGTGTACAATTGTGTAACTTATGCAATGTATTTTAGGAAGTGTGATTTCAGGTCAAAAATATGTTATTGCGTGCAAAAGAGTGAAAGAGTTAACACAATATAAAGCTATATACTTTTTACTTGTCAATATAGTTTACAGATTTATCTTGGCTCTTGTAGCCTCTACAGCATTTGTTTTTCTTCCCCTGGATGGTGGATTTTTTTTATTATACAAAGAAAATTGATTTAATTTAAAGAACAGTTTTATATATTGGAAATTTAAAACATTTTTATGGTTTTGTTGTTTTTTTTTTGTTTGTTGTTGTTTAATGTTTACATGCGGTATAAATTTTTGGAAAATAGAAGTAAATAATAATACCAGTGATAAAAAATAAAAATTTAAAAAAAAAATTTAAAATTGACAATAAATTAATTAAAATTAATGAGAAAAATTCTCGCTGGGTTGTAGCAATTGGGGAAGTAAAGTTTCCCTGAGCCTACGAAAGATGTACTGTACGGTGTCATAGCACTGTAAAAAATGCTGACACCAACTCTTTAACAGATTTCCACAGGGGACCAGAAATTTTCGCCTAAAACAAAAGACAATCATCAGTTTCGAGCCAAGAAAATGTGTCCGAAATACATCAATAATAACATCCGGTGAATTTTACTTTCACTGTACATAAAATTAACTCAATAAAATATAAACAAACTACAATAACATTTTTTTTTAGAAAAAAAAAAAAAGAGAAAAAAAATTCTAACACATACTAAAGAAAAAAATAAAAATGAAAAAAAATTCAAGGTTAACATAAAAATAAAAATTTATAATTATTATGCATTTTTAGCCTCCATGTTTTTTTTTTAACTACAATTTCACTTTAATTTGTGATTTTTAATGTTTTAACGCCCTAATTTGTGCTCTGACCTGACGAAAAGTCTCGTCGTCGATTTCTCCTTCCCCTTGACTGTCATCAGCTTCTTCAAGAAGATCAAGGTGCTTATTAGTTGAAACATGGCCAGGTGTGTTTGCAACGGCTGAGTTTTTCCGCCCTCCTAACTGCCCTACGTGTCTGAGCGTGTCGTACATTTGTTTGAGATTTTCTGAATCTTCTTCGTAATCATCCTCTTCCTCATCCGGAGGACGCGGCTCTGGACTCGGCTTTTCCTTGCACGACATGCATGAGCAGTTCGCTATGATTTCCACCGACTTTTCCACTTTTGGCTGATTGCTGTCATCGGGGCAATCCAAGCTCACCTGTAGAACAAATTTAAATGTGTGATAATACGATAATTCGAGATTTTTAATTTGTAATTCTTTTTTACTGTGATCCAAGTCGAATCTGACGACTGGCAGCTGTCGCAGTAATGCAGTTGCTCGTCGCCGGGTGTTTCGGGGATCGTTTTGGGCACCGAGAAGGAAAAACACGTTCCAACGCAAACATTGTTGTCGATATTCTGCAAATGAATTGAGAAATAGTGAAATTTAAAACAAAAAACAAAAAATTTTTTTTTTAAAAGTTTATCAGTAAAACTACTCGACTAAAAATAAACAAGTTGCATCACAGCAATAAAACACTAGCAGTCTTAATCTTAACGACCACCATTTTAAAACTTAAAATATACAAAACATTTTAAGCGAATAAACTATTTCTTAAAGCTTAAAACCGATAAAATTTAATCAATCATATTAAAATTACCGTACCTTTGTTTGGCAGCCTGTATGACTAATAACCTGTTTGATTGGAGTCACTTTGCACCAAGAGTGTTTGTCAGGGTATAAAACAATGTTGTGCACCTTTAAAAAATTAGAAGGCATGTTCGGAAGGAGAAAATTGGCCATTAATTTGAATGAAAGCCTTGAGAGAATAATCAAGGACAATTTTTCTTTTATATAAAAATTAATTTTTTAAAAAAAATTAACTTTTTTCTCATGAAGTTACCTTGTGCTCTTTCGGTGGAAGGTTTCCTTCTACTTGAGTGATGAGAATTAAAAAGAGAAAAAGGCAAGTTGAATGCGGACAAGTGAACATTGCTGACTTCATCGTGAATGCCTTTTGCATAAAGAATAGAAAAGGATTAAATATTATTCGGCAAAAAAAAATTATTTGAGAAAAAAGTAGAAAATACGTGAGTTGTGCTGACAAGCCACTATGGGAAAAGGAGGGAAGATTAATTGAAGACAAGTAAGGCGGTATTAAAGGTAAGACAACATCTTACCGATTATCTACGTGAGTGATAGCATCAGCAATGCATTTAATTGCAAAGGAAAAAAAAGAAAGTTTGAGAATGAAAGAAAATGTCATCGAACTCTCGTGTCTTATGAACTCGACAACTTGACTCACCCCTTTGAATCGAAATTTTCGTGCGACACGCATTGCTGGAGTAAAATGTATATTATACCCTTGTGTAGTCCTTGGATGTAGATAATTTTATGCTTTTAATAGACTCGATAATAGCCACGAGTTATGTTTTAGCATTGACCTTGCAGACGTTAGCAAAAGCTCGAAAAAACCGCACATTCACTGAACTGAGATTAAAGTGAAGTACGGATCGTGTTACAAATGTTTAGCCTACGAGTTGCCCTTTTTATATTCCAAAGATAAAATGGTTCGGATCGTTTTTATTTTTAATTACATTTATCTCCCTTATTTCTCGAATTTTATTTCTTTTTCCTTAAAATTTTATTTATCATCAAAAGCCATGTGACAATACACGCATGTACATGTTGCATCTCATCTTTTCTGGAGGCGTAGCTTTTTTACACAGGCCCCTTCTGCCTTAAAATCGGGTCTCGTCAAGGTCAGTGTGCATGTTTTGCATGTAAAAGAGCTGCATAACAAATCTTTTCTTGCCCAACTGCCGCACAAGCGCTGAGTGACCTGTTAGCTAGTGCGATGATGTCATTTGTTCCTGTTAAGGAAGCCAGGTGAGGGGTGAAGCCAACGAGAGAAAAGAGACCCAGACATATGACCTGAAGCCTGACCCATCGCACGGCACAGGTGTGCGATTTATTTCTATTTCGTTTCTTGTCGGAGAATAATTTTTCTCCAAAAAAAAAAAAAATTGCGCCCAACACTGTAACATGGAAGAAATATTCGAGTTCCGCCCAACATGCGACGCAGATGCTGCGCAAAAAGGGGTTGACCCTCACTTGGGAGCAGGTGTTTTCTGCACCTGTGTTGATTTCTTCGATTGCTCCCACGCATTTCTTTCTCTTCACTTCCTCGGTGGGCTGAAAGGGTTATTGCTCGTTCGCTGCTCCCAAACGGAAGGAAGAGTTTCTCACACTGGGGTTACCCAAATGTTGGGTTGATGCCCTAAAGGCAGCGGTTGCAAGATCTGTTTGAGAAAACCATTGAAGTTTTCCATTCATTTTCGAGTGAGTTTGCTAAGTTTGACCTCCCTTCTCGCCTTGCGTCTCGAGGGCATTGCGCGATATGCATGCAAATTTCAAAAAGAAATTATGTTTTACTTAACTTGACTTGCTTTTAAGTAAAGAATTCATTGAAGGTGATGTCGTTTACTTTGTTACGAAATATGAATAAAGATTTAGAAATTTAGAAGAAAAAAGTCTTCAAAGGAGAAAAAAAATTAGGAAAGAAAAAAAAACGGCCTTGATAATTGCGTTTGGACAAATTCGCACTAGTTTACATCTATTTTACAAACGTTAGCATTTCCTAAATAAGTAGAAAAACAAATATTAATAAGTAATAACATACCTGAATCGTTTACGAACGACTTTGTTTCATAGTGAATCGTCAATTAACGACGAAGAATGAATGAGTAACCCGAGAGAGTATTAATGCGTGCTTGCGCCGATCCGGTCGTACACTTTGTGCGCAAAACAGCACGAGTTTAAGCAGCGCTAAAATGTAGTGTCAGGTCTTAGTCAATGATGAGGATGGATGTGGAGTCTCACATCTAGTGCCATTTCACCTGGCACTATTTTTTTGTTGCACCCTCCTTCTCACACAGGTTGTGTTTGGCAAGAGGCCAGCCAATGACCAGCCGACTCTCCTCCTATCAATTAACACAAGATACGTTGCAAAACTGCTTGTTGACCTCTCTCCCATCTCTGTGCATAAAGCTTCAAGATCAAGTAAACAACCTAATTGAATGAATAAAAAAAAAACGAATTAAATTTATCTTTATCTTAAAAAAATTTATTTAAACTTAAAGTGAATGACACATACAACAAATTTTAACTTTTTTTGCTTTCAATATGTTTATTAGTTATTAGTTAACCAACTTTTAACTTTAAGAGGGAAAAAAAAGCTTGAAAGCGTACAAAATAGACGTTTGAATTTCAAAGTCCAGGTACCACTCGAATTACGTATATCATAGAACCGTTGGCGTTTTGTGAATCTTGCGACTCCAATAGCTGATGTGCCGCCGATCTTATTTGCACCGGTAGTAACGTGTTCGGATCGATCGCTTGTTCGATTTCCAACTGATCGCCGAGACATTGCTTCACGGAAAGTAACAACAAATCGTTGTTGTCCGTTCTCACTATTTCGTTACTTGCTATTTGCAAATTCGAATCGTTAAATACGTCGATAGGAAGCACGGCCTTTTCGGTTTCGGTTTCGGTTTCCATTTCTTCTTTCAACTCGAGGGTGTTATTCTCGATATCCTCACCGACAGCGTTGTCGATATTATTTTTCAAAATAGAATTTCTTTTCCTACTCGTCGTTTCACTCGTGCGATGCCTTCTACTCGTCAAAACTGGTTCCTCGGGTAATGCATTTTCGTTTGGCTTTGGGAGTTGTTGTTGCAACGCTTCTACAGTTAGTTGCTCGTCTTTGCGCAGGGAAATTCGTTGAAGAAACTCCTGAGTCACTTGCTGACCTCTTGCGATAGTAGATTGCTCGTCCGTCAGCTTTGACTGCGACTCGTCTTCGGGCTTGCTCTGAGTTTTGAAGCTGAAGTTGTTTAGCTTGTGAACCGATTTCATGTGTTTGTTGATGTTTCCTTTCACGTTACACGTGTAAGGGCAATAAGAACAAGCATAGGGTTTGAGCCCCGAGTGTATAATCGAATGGCGGGCCAAGTGATGTTTGGTTTTAAACTTGCGGTCGCAATCCGGGCACACGTGCTCGCCTTCTCTGTGTGTTCTTCGGTGAACGGCCAGTTGGGATAAACTTTTGAAGCCTTTGCCACACTCTCCGCAAGCGTGCGGTCTCTCTCCGGTGTGCCTTCGTAAATGCACGATGAAGGTCCAGCGCTGTCTAAGGACATCGCCGCAAACTGGGCACTTGAATAATTCGTCTTCGCTGTGTTTGACGGTCATGTGTCGTCTCAAATTGTCCGCTCGGTGAGTCGAAAAGCCGCATTTGTCGCAAACGTGTTTTTCGCTTCGTACATGAACGTGTCTGAT
>JAQFZO010002628.1:0-11676 GCA_034695885.1 Geophilus flavus | reverse complement strand
AAGGTGCTCTGCAATAACAAAACTTCGGTAAAGCTTTCCTGCTATGTCTGTCCCACAGTTTCTTATAAAATGTTAAACGTAACAAGTTTTGCCTCTGCATGATATCTTTGTTATATAATGCATGACTACGGTATTTCTTGTTTGTATCACACACAAGTATTGTAATCTCTCTCTCTCTCTCTTTCTCTCTCTCTCTCGTTCTGATAACGTTTGATCAAGCTTGTTTTGAAAAGTATTGGCTGCCGTAAGCTATAACTATTTTATGCGCCATAAAATAGAAATTGCCACAAACTATCTTACTATCCGTGTAGCAGTTTTTAGTTCGACAAATACAAAGATACGATCTGATCTCCGCATCTCCTGCGGCCTAATCATCAATGCTCGCTGTTGAGGACAATTCTTCGGTTAACATTTGACATAGAAAGCCCTATTTTTCAAAAAATCAGTGCACCCAGAGTTGTTAATAAATATGGTTATCCATCGAGGGGATGTACAAAACTCCTCTGAAGTCACTTACTTCTAAAGAAAATTCTGGATGCAGCTTTTTAAGTCAAATACATATGTGTATGCACCAATGATGTTTGACATCATGTGTGCAAACACATAGTTGCACAGGTGTAAACAGAAATGCACATGTTTATATTTATTTCTAAACTCGCCTAGTGTGTAATGTTTTTTGATGTTTGTGTAATTTTGTGTGTTGTGATTGGTGATTTTTGTTTTGTAATTTTTGTTGATTGTGTAAGAGTGTTTTGTGTTTGAGATTGTAATTTTTATTTGTTGTGTAATTTTTTGTTTATTGTGTAAGAGTTGCACATGTACAAGTATAAACAGAAATGTACATGTTTAATATTTATTTCTGAACCCGCCTACAGAAATTCTCTGCAAAGTTTACACAAAACAAATTAAAAACATTATTCCCACATAAATTCACAAATTAAAACTTTGCAACACAAATTACAAAATAATATTTTTCCAAAAATGATAGAAATTATGAGTTTGTGTGAGCGACTATCTTTGTTACTACTGTATTTGGTGAATTACATCCATGACAACCACTATAAATCAAATAAAAAATGTTTTTGAATGCATTTCAAATGATTAATTAAAGTTGTATGCACATTTTATAATTCATAAATTAATCAAAAACAAATTACTTAAATACATAAATAAAATAAAATATTCCAAAACTTCAAATTTCCCACAAAAAAATGAAATAAATTAAAAAATTTATTCATCTTCCTCTCAAATTAGACACATAAAAGACCATAAAACTTTTTAAAATTTCACATAAATTTATTTACAGAGTAATGTGTTTGTAGATATCTGCATATTAAAAACAAAATCAACGTAAGAATGTGTGCCCCTGATCAGCATGCACCTTTGTCATCTGTTAATGTACAACACATTAAATTGCCTGAAAAAGTAGAACTCTTCTCCTTTAAAAGGAGTTCATATAGGGACAACTTCTCACAGTCTACAGTATCTCTCTTACTCTAATGAAACACTCCAAAAAAATCATTTATGGGTCTGGTTCTGGCTTTATCTTAGTTTTGCTGGTAAACCAAACAATGACATCTCGTCCTTCATAGCTGTTGGGTAGCAGACCATGACATTGGTACCTCTCATATTGTGCGACCTTTTGAACACAAAGCCATGGACTACCGAATTTTACCTCTGCCCAATTATGAGGGATGGTTATCCTCTTATCTCTTCCATCATTGGGAGGTATTTGATTAATTGGTTTGTTTTTTTCATTTTGTTGTGACAGTGTTTCTTTCCACATTTGGGGGAAAGAACGTCCAAGCCCTTGCTGTCTCATGGCCTTCCTCGTTAGTAGTACACATTTTATTGGTGATGAACCAAAAGGATCAACTGGTAATCTTTTTATTTTCTGTCTGTCTTTCTTTCTTTCTTTCTTTCTTTTTTTTTTCTTTCTCCCTTTTTTCCTGTTTTCTGTTTGCCAAATTCAACTGTTTTTCAGTTTTTGCATACATTAAATTAATTTAGATTTATTATATTAATTTAGATTCATTATACAAAGTGTTCCAAAAGTCCTGTCCTTTATTAAGTTCTTTACCTCTCACTGTGAATAAAAATAATGTTAAATGTTGTCCCTATTTGAACTCCTTTTAGGTGTGAAAGAACACTATTTTGGCTCCGTTTGCACCATTTTATGTGCAAATCTACTTTTCAAAGGTGCTCTGCAATAACAAAACTTCGGTAAAGCTTTCCTGCTATGTCTGTCCCACAGTTTCTTATAAAATGTTAAAACGGTAACAACTTTTTACCTTTGTTGCCTCTGCATGATATCTTTGTTATAATGCGTGACTACTTGTATCACACAGAAGTATTGTAATCTCTCTCATCTCTCTCTCTCTCATGTAATAGAATTTTAATCTAGATTTTGCCCCACAGTAGGAAGGGGAACATCTGTAATTGATGTCACAGCAGTAATCAGTTATTGATTGAATACTTGTAAAATCTTTACATGTCTCATAACTAGGGCACGGACGTTCAGGCATATAAAAACTTGGAAATAGGTACTTAAATAGGCACTAAAAACAAAGAAATAGGTACTTAAAAAATACCAAAAAAAATTAACTTTGCATGAATTTTTACAATTTATTTAACAATTTTCAGGGAAAAGAAATCTTTTCTCTTCTTTGCTCATTTAGTCATTTCTTCAATTTTCTGTTTTCATGTCTCCATTTTTGGTAACCTAACCTAATCTTGGTACAGAAGCCAACAGGGCCTACTGATAATCTTTTCTTTCTTATTTGTTGTTTTTCCTCTTTACTCATTTCTTCCAGTTTCTCTCAGGACAATACTGTAGGTGCGTTCAATCTCGACAAGTGAATTTCACTCCTCTCACTTCTTATAACTGAATGACGATTTTTGCGTCATAACTCTGCAAAGTGATTTTGGAAAAAGTAAATAAGTGAAAGAAATACAGAAGTACATTTCACTTCTCTCACTTCTTTCACTTCTCAAAACCAGGTGTGACGTCATAACTCTGAGAAGTGACCTAAAATTTAGATACCTATTATTTAAAACTTACGTGTATCCATACGCTAGTTTTATCAATTTTGTAAGGGATAAAGTCACAGCTACATTTATAACGTGACATGCGGAGCACGGATTTAAAATATCTGCGATGGCTTCAATAAACTTTTTAGTGAATTCAGTAATTTTCAGTGTATCAGCGGAAGTAAATACAGAGTGCAGCTAAAAAGAAAAAATATAATATTTTAGTAAGCACCTACATTCCCAGTCATAATGCCATGACTCATAACCCTCTGAGCTTTGGCTCAGCACATTTTAAATAAATATCTTATTCAATACTAAGAATAAGTCTCCTGATTCGCATTGCAGATACACTGAATGCTTAAATACAGCAGAAATTTTGCCTTGTAGTTAATAATTTTTAAAAGCGGTATTTACTTTTTCTAGTGGCAAATACTTGAGGTTGAGTTTGTCCGTGTAGAGAAAATCTAGTAAAGTGTTCAAGACGTTGGCATCTATCCCTTTTACCGTGATAACGTTTGATCCTGATGTAAGCTTGTTTTGAAAATAATATTGGCTGCCGTGTATAACTATTTTATGCGCCATGAAATAGAAATTGCCACAAACGATCTTAATATCCGTGTAGCAGTTTTTAGTTCGACAAATACGTACTAAGATGTGATCTGATCTCCGCATTTCCTGCGGCCTAATCATCAATGCTCGCTGTTGAGGACAATTTTTCGGTTACGGTAACATTTGACTTAGAAAGCCCTATTTTTCAAAAAATCAGTGCACCCAGAGTTGTTAATAAATATGGTTGTCCATCGAGGGGATGTACAAAACTCCCCTGAAATCGCTTACTATTCTAAAGAAAATTCTGGGTGCACTGAGTTTTTGAAAACCATGCTTTCTAAGTCAAATACATAGCTCATTACGACTTTTTGAAGCTTACTTAGACCCATACATCCAATTTAGAAAAGTTTGTCAATAGATCGAAAATCCTAAATCTGTTTAGTTTTTTATTTTATCTTGTCTGGTTCTCGAGTTATTGAAAAAATTGGAAAAATCTATTTTTGAGGTTTTTAATTTTTTTCTCCAACACTTTTTCATCAAAATTAAAATGCTTTACACGAAATGATAGCTCTGATAGGTCTTTAAATCACCCCAAGTCATTTTTTTATTATTCATTAAACTCTGAAAGAAATTGAAGTTTTTCTGTAATTCAAAAATATTGAGTTGCTAAATGTATGAATTGTATCTGTATTTTCTAATATTATTTAATGAACATATCTAATCTTTAACAGGTTCTTAATGATTTCAAGACGTGTGAGACGCCAGGAAGTCAACAAATTATACTACGGCACAACATTGTCATATCGAAATCAGAATGCCATAACCATAAAATCAATCTCGTGGACATTCATCCCGATCTGGTTAAGAAATGTGAGGAACTAGTGAAAGCTGGAGTTACATCAGTACACGAGATAAAAATTCATCTTTCTGAACGTGTGAACGAGATGTTCGAAGGCTCGACGATCAAGCCCGGTGCCAACAACAGTGCATTTTTCCCATCCGACGCCGTTATTTATGCACACGTGCGTAAATCATTACTCGCCTACAAAAGGAGCAAATTTGATCAAGAAGATTTTGAAAAAGCAATTTCATCATGGAAAATTCAGGCACCCGAAGCAAAATTTACCTTCCGACCATACAAACCCAAAGATGACACACCGATGGAACCACTGTTGTTTTGCTATCAGTCGGAATGGCAACGATATCTATTGAATCGCTATGGTAAAACAACCCTGATGGGTGCCTCGTACAAGACCATGAAATACGATCTACCGATGTTTTTCATCGTCGTGAAAACCAACTTGTCGTATGTTGTTGTTGGGATGTTTATTGTGCAATCGGAATCTGTTGAGAGCATTTCGGAAGCGTTGAGAGTATTCGCTGGATGGAATTCAGATTGGAAACCGCGATATTTCATGACTGACAACTCGGAAGTTAAAATGACGGCTGTAGAATCAGCATTTCCCAATAGCTGTGTTTATCTCTGCGCATTTCACCGAGATCAGGTTTGGGGAAGTTGGATCCGGAAAAAGGGAAATGTAGAATCTGGAAACTGTTAACAACTAACCGAACTTTGGCGAGCGCTTGCGAAATGTTCAACAACTGACTGTTTTGAAAAGGCGCTCGAAAAGATGGAAAATAGTGATATCTGGAAAGAAAACCGAAAAGCTCAAGTTTATTTTGTTGATAAGTGGTTGAGAATCAAGTCACAATGGGTCAAGTGTTTTATGCCAAAAGAATTCGTAATGATGAACATCACCACCAACAATGGAACCATAAGCCAATTCAAACGATTAAAAGATTTGTTAAAACATTTGTGCCCCAATTCCGATAACACATTAACCAGCATGGTATCCAATGTCATAAATTCTTATTTACCAGGTTGCTTTATGAGCTATTACCGAGAAAATGCCGTACTCGATTGCATGCAATATAATCCAAACGTACCCTCATTCCTCCATCGTAGGCCACATAAATTTATTGGCCATGTTTGGAAATGTTATAGGAAAGCAGAGTTGGATTACAAAGAAGCGGATATAATTGAAGGCATAAATGGTGAATTCAAAGTGAAAAGTTTTGGAGATGCTTGTTATACTGTGTCATTCGCTGAACCATCGTGTACGTGCACTGATTTTGATAAGTGGCAGTATCCATGCAAACATTTCTGCGCTGTATTCAGATACAAAAGCAACTGGTCTTTTGAGAAGCTTAATCCTGCTTATCTTAATTTACCACAAATTTCTGTAGATTCATCGTGTGGAAAATTTTTGGCTGGTATCAGAAGTGGTATTATGAATGTGGTTGAAGTCGGTGATGTCGAGAGAGAAGATTGTGATGACAATTTAGAGGAAGAAATTAATGAAAGTGAAAAGGAAGAAATTAATGAAAGTGAAAAGGAAGAAATTAATGAAAGTGAAACAGCAATATGGAAGAAAATGGAAATGGAGGATGAATCCTCGACCGAGGACCTCGAAGAAATTAAAAGAAAAGTCCGGGAAAATATTAAAGAACTTATTAGTTTGACATACATCTGTAAAAACCCAAGTATTCTCAAAGAGGTCGCAGAAGAACTAAATTTAATAATGCAATCATTTAAAGAAAAGATGACACCAATAAATCAAAAATGATGCCATCTGGTGACAAATTTTCAAACATCACATTTTTTTATTTATTTGTAATGAGAAAAATTATTGATAAATAAATAAATAGTTTTGTTTAACACAATTTTTAAATTTTATTATTACAACAAATTATGTGAAATTATTCCTTGAAGGTGGAAAATAAAAACGAGGTATACTAAGTTGAAGGTAGAAAGAATAAGCCACGTAGAAGAGGTAAAACTATTTTTAGAAACACTTGATTAGATTAAATAATTAAATTTCACATGAAAATAAAAATTACAAAATTTATAGATAGGATAAAAAGTGCAAAAGCTACAACTATTGGAATTGGATCTAAAACTTTTACCATGATTTTGATTGGTTAAGTAAAGGTTCTGTCCAGGAAAAATAGTCTGTAGATTTTTTGCAGGAGAATATCTGCAGATAATCTGCAGAATTTGTCACTTTTGAAAATTTTTTGAATGGAATTTGTTACTTTTTGAAGTTTTGGTCTAGATAGCTGCAAATTGCAGATTATTTGCAGTTTTTATTTCAGATTTAGGCCATATCTGCAAATTCCCTTCAAAAGTGAACAATTCTGCAGATATTCTTCTGCAAAAATTTGCAGACTTTGTTTTAGCATCTAACCATTGCAAATTTTATTACTTACATAGAAGAATGCAATACCCAAGTAGACCAAACATATGATTATTTTCATTGTATTCTGAACAAAAATAAAAATATAAAAAACAATTAATATCTATAAATAAAGATAATAAAAATCCAAACATACATTAGTAGTAATTCCATCATGTAAAAAAATAGCACTCAGAATTAAAGTAGCTATACAATGGATAGCAGCAATGAAAAACCATGGAATTATGAACATTCTTTTATCCTAAAATATATTTATTTTATTTATTTATCACAAAATTCATAATATTTATGCACTGACTGTAGCAAGGGCTTTTATTAAGCAAAAAAATCCAAAGACTCCCATGAATACTTCACAAAGTATGATGTAAAAGGACCAACTTTTTTCTATGAATGAAAGAAAAATTTATTTTAAAGGTATTTTTAAAAAAAACAAGGGAAGAAACCTGATAAAATGATGCCACTGACTGTTAACATAAACACGACATCACTGTCAATAAGGAAAATAAGTGCATCTACCAAAGTCGCCATTGTCCAAAACTGTATCAAACATTTTTTTTATTTTTTAAGAAATTTGAAGAGTATTTTTTATTTTTGTTATAACCATTTCAAATGCAGCAGCAACAGCAATTCCTCCTTTAAGAGTAATACAGATACAAAATAACTTTGCATGGGGAAACGCCATGTTTTAATACAATACAAGTCAAAGTAGACTCGGCTTTTTTATTTCGCCACCAGGAGAGTGAAAAAAATCATAAAAATTTTTAAAATACTTAAATATTTAAATGATAAATAAAATAATAAAAATAACAATAAAATCTTCAAAAATATCCGCGCTATTTTCAACGCCAATTCCAAGTAGACTCGGTTTTCTCATTTTGCCACGAGGTGCGTGCATTCAAACCTGTCCAAACCTGGGAAAAAAATTATGGAAATTTTTAAACTACTTAAATAATTATATAATAAATAACAAAATAAAATAAAACATTTCTTCGAAACTCGCTTCGAAATCTCACTCCTGATGCATTGATGCACTCTTGTGACAATTCCTGAAACAACACTCTCGCTCCAAACGTCACATCCTGAACCCAATCACTGTGTGTTTCCGGTATTGCGGTATGGTTGCAACATGATAAGAACTATAAAACGTTAAAAAATTACAAACCAGACGTATACCAATCAATTTTTGATATTTAACAGGTTAATGGAAAGAGAATTGCGAGACCCGAACGATAACGAGAATGCCGCACGGGCCTCGTCGTCCTATTCTCCGCGGCAACGTGGCAGTTACCGTGATCGTTACAACTACAACCACGAGCGGAGGCTAGATTTCAACCCTAGCAGAAATGAAACCCCGGCGAGACGAGGCAGAGGATCGATGGGATTCGAGAGAAGATCACGAACAAAAAATTATTCATCAAACAACAACAACGAGAAAAGGGAAAAATATGTTCAAATGTCGGTCGATGCCAAGGAATTCGTCCCCCGGTCGTCTCTTTCAGATGCAGCGAGTTCTTTTGATAATTTACACTTACAAAGAGGTTTTTTAGTTTTGTTTTTTTTATTTGGATATTTTTTAAAATTAATTTATGAAATGAAATTTCAGAGGTACAACCGCGATCACGTGATCGGCCTAATTGGAATCGGAGAAATGAGCCGAAACGAAACGTCGTTTTTGAGAATAGTCGATATAATTCGAGAGGGAATTGGTATAATAAGAAAAAACCGAATTCTGCCAATTTTAATGCCTTCCGTGCCCCGTCGTATACAAAGGAGCCTTCACCACCTGTTAGGAAAAGTGTAGACAAGGAGGTGAAGATTTCACAACGGGGTATATATAAAAAAAAATTTTTTTGTTTTATCATTTTAAAATATAAAGGTCGAACCTCGTTATAACGAATTGCTTGGGTAGTGAAAATTTGTTGGTTATAACGAGGGTTGGTTAATCTGAAAACCCCGTTATAGCGAATTTGTTCGTAATAACGAGAATATTTCGTTATTACGAAGGAATTCGTAAAAGAAAAACGATTGTTTTGGTCTAAAGTCGAACGGATAGAAGTGACAAACGTCGATAAGCGTTAAAAATGCTGTTTGAGAAGGATTTCGACAATCTCGAAAGTTGTCGACAAAAATTTACCATTCTGTGGCAAAATATCGACGATAAAAATCGCGAAAATCGATATTTTTGACTGGAAATGTTCTTCATGATTAGAAAAACAGCATTTCCGATCCATATTTTTATTCTTAATAACGATTTTTCGCTATAATGAAATTCTTTATAGCGAAATTTTTTAGCATGGGACAGATAGGGCGACCGACCAAATAAAATTTATAATTCGATATATCGCGAAAATCGTTACATCGAAGTTCGTTATAACGAGGTTCGACCTGTACTAAGGGTTTGAATAATAAATCTCAATTTTTTTTTAACTTTTATTTTTTAGATCATTTGATAGAACAACTAACGCACAACAGCTGCGAGTGCACGGTTTGCTGCGATCGTGTGCGGCCACAAGAACCCGTTTGGAATTGCATTTATTGCTACAATATTTTCCACTTGAAATGTATTCGGAAATGGGCCGAATCGTCTGCAGCTATCGTCGAAGGATGTGGTTGGCGATGTCCCGTTTGTCAACACATATCCGAAGTTGTTCCACATCAGTATTTTTGTTTCTGCGGGAAAATGAGAGATCCGCCGTGGAATCATTACGACACACCCCATTCTTGTGGCGCGCCGTGTAACAAGCCGCTCGTTGGAAACAATTGCGTGCATAAATGCCGAATTCAATGTCACCCTGGACCCTGTCCACAATGTCAAATGCAGGTTGAGAGGAGTTGTGCGTGTGGGAAAACGATCAAAGTAATTTTTTTTATATTTTTACACAAATACAGTCTCTTTTTTGTGAAAATATAAAAGTTCGATTTCTTAATACTGTATGCCACGTAAGTTAAAATAGCTTTGGGACGGTTAAAAAGATTGCTAGAGCCATCGTTTCGTGTAAAGTTTTTTCAGTTTACTTAAATATTTTCGTAGAAAAAAATTCATAACCACAAAATTTGAGGTTTCACAATTTTGAGTACCGGTGGTGTGAAAATTAAAACCCGTACCAGATTTAGGACGTTCGATTCGTTGCAAAACAATTCTCGATTCAAACCATCAGGCTAAAAAAAAAATTTTTTTTTAAATTTTGTTACGTGAGGATGGATGTAAATCAATGTCAATGGAGTAAATTTTCTAAAATTTATAGAAATTAGAATTATCGATATTTTGGGCCGTAATCATAGAATGTGATGGAGGTTCGTGAACACTAAAGCAGCCTAGATGCACCATCAAATTCTTCGAGAATTCTAATTTCTATGACTTTTTGAAAATTTATTCCATCAATAACGATTACATCGTTAGGTGCTAAAATTTTTAAACCTTTTTTTTTAGCCTCATGCTTTGAATATAGAAAAGTTTCGCATAGAATCAAACGTTTTGAATCAGTTGTAGGTTTTAATTTTCACACCACCAGTACTCGAGTTATGGTCAAAATTGTAAAATATCAAATTTTGTGGTTTTGAATTTTTTTTTCTTTTTTTTTTCTTTTTTTTTTGAATTTATCAGTAAAATAAATCAAGATAAAAAAATCTTAAATTTACCAGCAGATTGGGTATCATCTGCGCCATCCTTTACTGTTTGTATGGATCCAATCAAATCTTCACTAGCAACTTCTGTGTCAAAAAATGTATAGTTCAATATACGATATACTAATAAAAGTCTCAATTTACCTTTGAATGTTAATCTTGTGGAATCTGGGGTTTGAACACTGGGCTAGAAGAAACCATATTGCAATTTGAAACTGATCTCTCATACATTAACAACTGATTACCGTACCTTGAACAAGAAAAGCAAAATTAAACAAAACACATACATCTTCTAAGATTCGTTGATATATTATAATCTTATATGAAAGCAACTAAGCACACTGTACAGTATATGTGAAGTCAGTTAGAATTTAAAGTGAAGGTCAAGACCTTTGTGATGAACTCTGCACTTTATCATGTTTCATGTCTTAATGTTTGTAGCTTCTTCAGAAAATGATTCTATTTTATGTAGTTCCTTGTTGAATAAACAGAAAGGCAGTAGGCTGATGTATATGTGCAATATTCTAACAAGAAAATTGTAATGTAAATTGTAATGCAAATTCATAATTAAACAGTTTAAACGGGTCGTAGTATTTGGAGCTACGTACTTGAATTGGCGCGACACGGAATCGGGGCGAATTTCGCCGGTTTTATGTCGCCCCGATTCCGACCACTATACGGTAAACGGAGCGACATGATTTGGCGCGAACCGGAATTGAAGCGACATGGAATCGGAGTGACACGGAATCGGGGCGACAAGAAATCTTGACGGCAATGACAAAGTGAAAATTATGGTCTATTTCACGTTGCTTTCAAGGAAGAAGAGAACGGATGTGGAGTTGAAAATAAAAAATAACCCCAGAATGGTCAAATGGAATTATAGAACACGCAATTACAGATCGATTGTCTGTGTTTTCAATGGTTATTTTGGCAGATTTTTACTTTTTTCTTACGGTATGTTTTATCACTCATTTTCAACTTTTCTGCAATTCGTTTTTCCACCAACTGTTTTATACGCTCATTTTTCCACAAGTATTTCTGCGGAAAGATGAATGATAGAAATACTAATCGCGGAAAACTTAAAAACGAGTGATAAAACATACGAAAATAGTAGAAATCTGCCGGGGAATCGATCCGTAAATTACAGATCGATTGTCTGTGTTTTCAATGGTTATTTTGGCAGATTTTTACTTTTTTCTTACGGTATGTTTTATCA
>JAQFZO010002627.1:0-11685 GCA_034695885.1 Geophilus flavus | reverse complement strand
ACAAAATACTGATCCGCTTTTAATACCATCACCCTTTATGGTAAATGCCAACACAGAAATGGTATAATTTGTAAATTCGTATTAGAAACTGCTAATGTTGGAGACTCGGGTCGACCTGCAACACATAACAGTTCATGAATAAACATTACCTAATCAAATTTGTACACTTTGTACTTAATATTACGACTGTATGAGTTATAGAATCATTTCCATAATCATTTTCAACTTGGCACGTATAATTTCCAGCATCTTCCTTCAGAACATTTGCGAGCAAAAGATCTCCATCGGGGAGTAATTTCTTCCTGTCATCAAACGTCAAGACGTCCGACCTACAGAAAACACCAAACGATTTGTAATCCCTCACAAACACTTTATCGAATATATTTACCCATAAATCCACTTTCGACTGGAAGAAGTAATACCAACAGCATGACACGGCAACTTTAAATCGTGTCTTGTTGTTGTTCTCACGGTGCCACCAAACGACACCACTCTTGCAATAATTGGATTTCCTCCGAGAGAGTATTCAACAACTTTCGATGGAGGCCCTTCATCAGCCTTAGTTAAAGCAGTTACCCAGAATTCGTACGGCACATCTTTCCTCAATCCCATCACTTCAAAATGGGTGACATTCCCATCAACCGTATGCTTAAGCGTCTCCTGTAATGTTGCATAATAAACAGTTATAATGTTAATGGGAGCAGAATAAAGCGAAAGAATTCTCCTGACCTCCTCATTATCATTTTCTCCTTTCAAATGAACGTAAATGTTGTACTTGCTAATTACTCCATTGGGACGGGAAGGTAGTTTGTACGAAACAAGCACCGAATCAACTGAAGCTGCTACCACTTTAATATCAGCGGGAGATTCTGGCACTGTGGGTTTAGGTAGAATTAGCAAAGAAAACATGGAAATTGCATTTCATTTTACAAACCATCTTGTAATGTTTGACAAAATACTGATCCGCTTTTAATACCATCACCCTTTATGGTAAATGCCAACACAGAAATGGTATAATTTGTAAATTTGTGCAAGTTCTGTAATGTTGCTTTTGGAAGTGAAACCGAGAGTTGATGGTATTCAGGTACATCTGATTTTAAAAAATTTAAAAAAAGCCTCTCGTGAGATTTTTAAAACTAAAACTTACAAAATTAATTAAAAAACAGCTTTAAAATTTCATTAAAAGTCCCATACTTACCATAAATTTCTTTGATTGGTTGATAGAGCACTTTAAACCCCTTTAATATCCCATTTACTGACTGCGTCGGAGGCGGTTGCCATGTTAAATGAATGGACTGCGATGTTAACATGGAGCATCGTACGTTGGAAGGCGGTTTGCTGGGAACTGGAAAGATTTATATCAGTACTCACATAAGTGGCCTTTGACACAGATCGAGATATTTCGCACCTCCTTCCGAAGTTACTGCCAACATCTCGCTCGACAGTGGACCTTTCCCACCACTGTTCACAGCTGCCACCGTTATAGTATACTGAGTATATTTCTTGAGATTGGATAAAATGTAAGAAAACGTTTCCTTGGAATTATTATGAACTTCCAGAAGCCGATACTCGAATGGTTCTGATGTCGTCGTAATTTTATAACCTATGTAATAAGCATTTATGTTTCCATTCCAAATGGCTCTGTCGGGAGACTGCAATTAAACAAAAAACGCATAAAAAAAGAATTCTTCATTCTTCTGCAATTAAACGTCTTCGCACCTTCCACGAAACGTTCAGTGTTTTATCATCGACTGCGTCGACTTTTACCATCCTCGGCGGAACCAAAGGAGCTGAATAATAAAAGAAAGTCAGTTTGCCAGTAAATTAGTCGAGTGAAACTGTAATTTTTTTTACCTTCGTCTTCCATCGTAATAAAGACTGATTTCCCTGGTTCGCTCTTTCCAAGTTGATTAACTGCGATTATCCTGAACTCGTATTTTGTGGCTGGCTTCAACCCAGGAATGTGCATCGAGATGAAATCACCACTGACGGAATTGTTGTGGATCGAATCAGTTATGTGCTTTCCTTCTGAAATTATATTTCGTCTATAAAAAAAAACTGACTTTATTATTTACCATCGATATAATACCTGAAACCTCTTTATATTGAATTACGTATTGAGTTATTGGACTCTTTCCATTATATGGTTCGGTCCACTGCGCAAGCACAGAGCCATTACCAATCTCTTTTATTGTCAAGTTATTCGGATGAAATGGCGGTTCTAAATAACGAGCACGGAATAAAAAAATAAACAAACAAACCAATCAATATGAGCAGAATCATTCTTTCTTATTCGACCGTTCTTTTATACATTTTCGAGGAAGAAATAAAAGTACTAACCTAAAACTTTTAGTTGGAAAAAACATTCGTCTTGTCCGTAGTCGTTGCTCGCAGTGCACGCATAACTTTCAGCATCCTCTTTGACGACGGTTTGGATCGTCAGTTCTGACACGATTTTATTTTGTAGATCAAAACTGTGTGATTTATATCTGTATAAATTTTAAAAACAATTTTTATACATTACAGAATTATGTACATACACCATGAAATAAATTTATTAAAAACCTTGAGTCCTCGGCATTTATAGTTTTTCCATTTACTCTCCACGTAAAATTTATTGGCTTTTCTCCGATAATAGTGCATTGTAACGGAAATGATGAACCTACACGAGTGGTTACATTATGCTTTCTCCGCTCAGCCACAGGTGGCACTGCAATTTCAATATAATACAAGAAAATTGATTTGAAGAGATATTTCCTAAGAATTAATTCAATCTCTAAATTGTATTGCAGAAAAGTCCAATACCGTGTACTGTCAAGTAGACCAATTTGCTCAAACCGACTCCGACTCCATTGCTCGCTTTGCAGAAGAAAAAACCTCTGTGTTGAGTACGTGCTGATGGAATATGCAAAGTTCCATTATGGAAAACTTGATATTCGTGATTGGTATGCACGGGTTCTTGTTCACTTCGAGAGACACCTGTTGGTATAGAAAAAAAAAAATCGTCTTAAAAAAGGAGGATATTAAACTAGTGAAGTTTACTATTGGCCACACCTTCCGCCCGGAACCATTTGATAGTGGGTATTGGAAAACCTTCAGCCTTGCAGTGAAACGAGGCACTCTGCCCTGCAAATACTGATTCATTCTTGGGATTTAAAGTCCATTTTGGAGGCACTACAACGATAGGTTTATTGATTTTAAAATGACTTTAAAGAAACTAGCTAACGCAATTTCATATTCCACAATTTCTTTCATAACTAGAAGAAATATGCACCGAATTTGCCCCCTTAAATTAAACAACTGAGTAAAATATCATCAAAGTTTAATTTTTGCACGAGTGGACCAGTTAGGTGAACAAATATTTCCAAATGTGAAATATTCTAGTGCATATGTTCTTTTAGCTTTTTGAAAACTGACTACTCGACTCGAGCGCACGATTCGTTACCGTTTATTTTTAACGATGTAGTATGCAAGTCCTGCGATACAGAGTTGGCTGCTATGCAAGTGTAATTGCCATTGTGCCTCGGTGTCACGTTACTGATTGTGAGCATGCTAGAAAAATCATCCAGGCTTCGTACTTGGATGCCGAATTCGGTCGAGAAAGGATGATTGTCCTTCATCCATTTCAGGGTGATTGGAGGATCTCCCTCTGCAACCACGCACTGCAATCGAGCCCGCATGCCTTCAGTCAATAAATTTCCTTGGAAAGAGAAAGGCATGATCTTCACTGGGACTAGTGGAAGAAAAATAAAGTATTTTCTTTTTACAATGGTGTGATCGACCTCATTGAACAACAAAGTAAAGAAAGAAAAAAATAGAGAGTAGATAAAAAAGGAGAAAAACATTTTCTAATGATTTACTCGCAATCGCAAAGTATTAAAATCGTTTCTACAGTGCAACTTGAACGTACGACTTCATTGCTGATGTTTCCTACAGATAAGATATGCATATTTTGCTTGAAATGCGAGAGATAAATGCAATATAAGTTCCGAAATGCCGTATTGTATTTATCTTTCGGTAGAAGAAAAAGAATAAAAGAAATAACAGATTTTAAATGTGCGATTTTATAAAAACCGTGCGCAGTAAACACAAGTTTGCTTCAAAACACTCACTACAGGGGGTTCTTTTCCAACTGCTTGTTGGGAAATAAAATATCAGTTACTGTTTCCTGTGGGCTTCATGAAAGATAGAAATGAAATAACCCGGTCGAAAGTAAAGTTTTCCACTCGTTATTGCACAGTGAAATTTGCTACTCTAATGTTTTTGTTTATATCATCACTCGCTACTCTACTGTACAGTCGATAATTACAGAACTTCAACTTACCCACTATATCTACATAGATGTCTCCTTTGGCTGACAAACCATCTTTATTACTCACTATGCATGTATAGGTTCCACTGTCTACAGAACGTTGCACTTCTTTCAGCTTGAGGGTTCCATTTTCCAAGACTTGTTGTCGTAAGTCAATTGGTAATGTTTCCCCAGCTGTGTAACGAAAAGAAAAAAATCCGTCTTAATGACATGTTGGGAAGAAGAAGAAGAAGAAAAAGGAAGAAAAAAAATATCTTCCTCCCTTTCATGGCTAATGCATCTTCTTTTAAAACTGCACTTTAGAAAAAAATTTTAACATAATTTCCTTGACGGAAAAATAATTATCCAAATCCTGGGTTTTGTGTAACTCTTTTGGTGGGGGCAATAATTTTAAATTAGAAAAACAGTTATAAAACTCTTACCTCGTACCCACACGATTGCATCTACTGGATAACCATAAAATGGGCAATTTAGAAGAGCGTCTTTACCAGCCACTAAAGTGTATTTGGAATTGGTCCTAACTGCAAGAGGTCCTGTAAATTAAAATTAAAAAAAAAATGAAACGATAAATAAAATTAAAAGGAGTAAAAAGAAAACAATAAAAACAAGTCATCAATTTCTATTTTTTCCCTCTGCGTCTTTTCAATTTATTCTCTGCTCTGCTGTGTTAGTGCTCATGCAACCTCTTGGAAAAGAGTAAACACAACACGAACGCTGGACATAAATCGAGGTTTGTTAGCACTAATTAATTGTTGACATAAAGCAATTTGACGTATGTAAATTGATGGAATTTAACAAGTTAATTCCTATGTAACTCGATGCAAGTGGTAATTTATTCAGCTTAAACGTGTATTTTGTCTTTAAAAATAATATTCGATAAAAAAAAAGTTCATTAAAACTTAATTAAAAATACTAAAGGTAAGCACTAACTTATTAAAACTTTTAAATTCCCCATAACAATTTATTACGCCCAGAAAAAAAAAATTATTTGATGTCATTTTCTGGAGGAAATCTTTTCATTGGTGTAATTGGTTTTGCAATTTCAAACGCAATTTGTTAATTTATTTTTTCACACAACTTATTAAGTTATTGTAATAAGCAAACTCATTTAAACTTCTTTCTTTAAATTGGCATTTCTAAATTGATTGCCAAAGCTTAAAAAAACGCTTTTTTGAAAAAATAAATTTTCTCTCCGCAAATAAAATTACCAAACCTAAACCGATATATCTATTTTAATATTTATTGAATCTACCTGCAAAAAATTCATTGCTTACTATTATTAATGACTATACATTAATACTAATACCAAATACATTAAAAAAAAAACTGCAGCTTCGTAAATAAAATAATCCCAGTGATCTCGTGTTCTTTCGAGTTAGCGTCTGTCTTTCAACTCCTCCAAAGAGAAAAGAAGAAAAAAGCCAGAGATAAAACATTTTCCCGAGCCTCGAGGCCAGTAATGACAAAAATGTAGGATTATACGACAAAAACGTAATTCGGCTAAAATCCTTCTGAATTTCTTATTTATCCCCACATTCTTTCGTAAATCCACTTACCAGCATCACATACCATAAATGTTAAGTCGTGCCTGATGCTGGACTCGGCCTAATCCGTTGATGGCAAAACAAATATACACTCCACCATCTTCCACTCTGGCTTGAAGAATGTTGAGCGTGCTCACAGTATCGCCATCAGAGTTTACAGTGTTTTCTATGTTTAGACTGTCCATTATCCTGTCTTCTAGCATCCACTCGATGAGTGGCGCTGGGCTTCCACTAGCCATACACTGCAGTGATACGTTTTGGCCCGGTTGTACAATCAAATCTTGAAAACCGTGATGAATTTCAGGAAATACTTCTGTAAGAGAGAATAAAATATTCAGGAAAAGGAGATAACAAATCTATGTTAGTTTTATTTCATTTAGATTTGTTGAATATATTAAAACTATACTTCTATATAAAATGTTTAAAATTCTTTTCGAGTCTCCAATAATAGCTATTCTTATCGGGTAGTTATAAATAATAGATAAATGTAAAGTCTCCCAAGACCTTCATACAAAAGAATCATCGTGGGAAGAAAAAAAATCTATATCTGACTTGTATAAAAGTAAAAGATAAAAAAAAAATAACATGTATAAGATGGATCAGTTTGTTACCTCCCAAACGAAGTTGAGCAGTTGCTTGAACGGACTCGAAATCGTTTTTCACAATACATTGGTACATGCCAACATCATCAATATCAGTATGCGCGATTCTGATGACATCATGAGATAAATAAGTAATTCCATCATTTTTGATGGGTTGTCCATTTTTAAACCAGGTAACCGAGTTGATGGGAGAACCAGAGATAATACAGTGTATGGTGGTCGGCTTTCCAATGCTGATAATGTTTAACTTTGGTTGAATGTGAGCGTGTAATGGAGCTGAAAAATTGAAAACATTATTATACGTACTCTGTATCCCTTGAATTTCTTATACAGTATAGAGAAAACCCTGAAAATATTTATATGTTTTCTTAAATTAAAATTAAAGTACCGTACTCATAAAGTTGGTAGTTAATACGGAAGCAAGTTAATATTTGAAGAAAAAAAAAAGAATGTAAGTGTCCTACGTAAATGGCATTTTCTATTTCATCTTTCATAAAGGCAACAAAAATTATTCATGGAAAGGACTGTCCCAAGTCTAGTTTAAATTCACGTTCCTTAATGTTCATTTCGCTTGAGTTGTTATTACTTCCACAAAAGAATATGGCAACCATTTTTCATTTTTTAATGCTTGTCATTTTGCACTACTTGCTAAATTATAAATGAATGAAAAAGATAGAGAAAAGAGCGTAAAATACAACCAGCGAAAATACATCCCGCATTGGAAGCAATTAAGCAGAAGATGAAATAAAAATCGATCAATGTTTTCACGACATTTTTAGAACGAAACGAAGAAGAAAAGTTATTTACAAAAATTGATGCTGTGCCCATATAAAACGTTGCTCGTAATAAATGAAAAATATGGATGAATTTCTGTGATATTGGACTAATGACTGTGATTTAACTTTGCTCACTTCATACCATAGGCAAGCTATAATTTTGTTGAAATTGCACCAGCTTCAGCAGAACGTGAAACTAATTTTATCGACTGAAAAGATCATCACCGTCGATGATTGGGCCATTTCGTACGAGATTATTTCAAAGATGACTTTCGGCTAAACGAAAAATCCCATGCTTTCCTTAAATGAATATTCTAAAATGTAAAGTTAAGGGGAAAAAAGAAATAGAGTGAAAAGAAAGGCGGAGGGAAAAAAATCAATACTTTTTTTTATCTAGAAAAAAAAAATTATGTAAAGTTTCATTTTTATTTCTGTTTTTGATATTCGATTTACTCGAGTCACGACATTCATGCCATTAAACGAAAATTGCTCTTTGAACTGACCTACAGTACCACATGCATTAATCAGTATGTTTAAAAGGTAATAAGTGTGTGTTTGCACGGTTTGTTTGTGCAATTTGGCTTTTTTCAAATTTCCCAACGGGATTTGTTTTCTGCAATTTAGATGTGTTCCTCCAAATTGGCTTCTTTTAAATTCATGCAAAGCAATTTACTCTAGCGTCAACAGTTCAACGAGAACCACCAACACTTTTTCACATATGAAAACGACAAACCAAAGCAAAAACAAAATTATTTTATAGTTATTATAATAAAGGAAAACCATAACAAATATTTTTTTCCCTTTATGGCCATGGCCATGTAATAAAACCATAAACACAAAAGATGCCCCTTTTTTTTTCCCTTTACTAAAAACTATCCCAATGTCAAATAAAAAAATAAAATAAATAAAAGGTCTTTCATAGTAGTACGTTTTTCATGTCCCAGTGCATCTGGCAATATCGATAGTAACATGTAATTTTTTTCTTCCACTTCACATAGCAATAATTGAAATTTACGAACAATGCCTCACCTATGACAGTAAGTGCTGTCTCTGCTTTGGCTGCTCCGATAATGTTAGAAGCGACACACACGTACATGGCTGAGTCAGCAGCCTGAGCATCCCTGATGGCCAACACTTCTCGATGGAATGAATGGCGGCCACTGGAGGGCACTGGGATCAAGTGACCCGTCACGTCTTTGATGTACCATCTGAGAACAAAACGTTACACACATTCTTTCAGTTTTATGTAGCAAACGTGAGGTACAAACAGCTCTACACAAAGTCATTTCATGCTCACAATCAATCTACCATGTCTTAAGGTAGAACACCTCGGGGGAGTGGGACTACAAAAAAATAAGGCTTAAAATTCAGCTGACAATGCGGAAAAAACTTGGTGGCAATTGCTCCAAGTTTGTATACATAACCACCGATAGGAGATCAGTGAAGAGATATTGTGAGCACATTTTTTTTTTTCGTTTTTTCCTGGTGAGTTGACAACGCTGCAAGAAGAGACGATCTACAATACACAATGAAAACCACGCGGCGGGAAGGGTTTTAACTATTCAGTTTGCGTAGTGATGGGTGAAAACTGCGGTGCAAATGACTTGGAATTTATGACGACGCTAAGTACGCGACGTGTATTTGTGTGTGGACACTTGAGTGTTAAGCTGTAGATAAAGAGCGATGGCAAGCTTACATAAAACAAACGCTAAGCTGATCCGCCCTGGAGGTGTGACCACTTCCGGCCATTACGTCTCGATAATTACTTGTTTACACCCGTTTCTATTCAAATCTACTGTATCTCCCTTTAAGGATAAATTCCTCAATAGAGTTTTTTTTTTTAAAAAAAAAAACTATTAAAATACATGTTGATGTTAATTAAGTTGATTAAACTTGTCGAGGCACATTGTAATCTAATATATAGAGTAAGTTTTAATCAATTTATTTGATTAGCGATAAAGAATGATTGAAAACCTCATAAACTTCACAAACTTGGAGTTAAAACTACTGTTTCGATGTTTAGATACTTCTGAAGTAATAAAAAGTGTCACTTATTCCCGAAAGACGCGTGTTTACTCGTGCCATTGTCTCGCCAACCACTCTATCTTTATATACCGTACAGGAGGAGAAAGGCAACTATAAAGGAACTCGATACTGAAAACACATTTTAATTCCACGGGGCAAATTACCATGTTGGAAATTATTTTATTGCTAAGTGTCAGTTACATGCCAAACTTGCATTTATGGCTTTATATTCCAGCCGTACGAAACACCATTAATTTTATGATGATAAAATCAGACGTTTATGATGAAAATATTGCGGTTTATAATCGCGGTTTGGTTTAATAATACTCAAATCTCGTGCTGTGAGATTTTTGATTTTTATTTTTTTTTATTTTAAAATCTGGTATTTTAAAAACAATATTTGCGATTTATTGATCTGGTGGGTTTATCAATTTGAGAATTGTGGTTACCCCACTTCAAACGTGCGAGGACTTGCCACGGCCTTCAGGTTATGTCCTTCAGACGTGACACTATTCAAACCTCTTCCCACAAAAGGCATTTCTCATTCACTCGACTCGGACCCGGACCAGTGACTTGATTTGTTCACCGTATTCCCCAGCTCAAATGTGGTTTGATGCGATTTCCTTTGGAAAAATCTACTTTTCGCCGAGTTGGACGAGTGTTTCACTTTTGCCGTGTACGTATATACCACACATATACCTCTCCCGCTTCCTATTTATATGTACGTTGACAAGTGTTTCTAATAACGTAAAGCATAAATATTTAGAATTCAACTTTAGACTGAAATTTACGATACAATAGTAAAACATTTATGAATACAGCTCACTTAATGGACTGATTTCGACCGAGTTTTGCACGTCGTCCATGGAATTTATGGCAATATTTGTCAAGTTTGTTGTTATTTATTCAGTTATTTTAATTTAACCAGAATTAAGTTAGCCCCCGAATTTTTTTATAATAACATAAAAAAAAATTACCATCATGTAGAGTTTTAATTAAATTCCTCTTAACACAATCACCAGTAATGAGTTTTAGCAGATCTTCTCTCAACAGTACAATTAGCATTTCTTTCGCAAAATTAAATTGGTTCATTTTCTCCAAATTATTTTTCATGCTGTTGACATACTACACACCAGCGAAAAAATGGCACTCTTCCAAGAAAAAAAAAAATATATAACAGTCGACTGTCTTTCTTCCTCAATTTCAACAAACTCGGTTCTTGACCCTGTTTACGTTACAAAAGCAGTTGAACGTTAAGAAATTCCCTTAATTCCGCCTCTCTCTTTGCAAGCAATCCGACTAAGGCCTGGCCCCGGAGGTTCGTTCTTTCGCACGACTGCTCGTAAATACGATTGCATCTTTGGGCTTGAGAATCAAGCAACCTCATCACAGCTGTCTTGACTTGCTTCACGAGACCTTTTCAACGTTTTTAAGCTTTTTTCCATCAATATATTCCATGAATTTCATCCCTTTTCATATGATAATTATCGTTATAATAATTCCATCAGTTAAAATTCCCTCTTCTTGTTGTTATTGTTGAACCTTCTACTCACAAAAAGTTTTCATTTATTGCCTTTTGTTGTTTGGACAACAAAAGTAAAGTGACACTCGCTTTAAAAAGTTCTCTTCTACTGTACATCCTAGTGTTTGCCTATTAGTTTTCCGTTGCCAGGCAACAGATTTATATCTCCAATGTAATTCTTTTAGAGCAAACAGTGTCGCTCGAGCTTTTAATTGTTTACCAGTTTGTCCCCAATTCTTGTTACCAACTTTGTCAATATCAGGAAGCACAAACAGCAATCGAAGGAGACAGACCAAGTTTCATTTTCCTACATACAGTAGAGCAACCCAACGAAAATATTATTTTTAAATAAAAAATTCCAATTGTGTTCATTGCCAAACACGTGTTTACAAAAAGTTGAAAGTCACTCGTCGTACAAAAGTGCGAGTGAAATGAATATTGACACTTGTGTTGTAAACAAGTCAACACCGTTATTTTTTTCATACAAATATGACAATTGTTATTTTCTCTGCAATGTTGTTTGTGACAAGAATGATGAAAAAAAAAATGTAAAAAACACAATTACATCTCCATTCCCCATTGCTAACATTTGCCATGAACCTTTGCGCATGACATCATCGGAAAACAAACTCGTCCAACTCATCATGTGGCGCCAAATCTAGAAGTGGAAAAAAATTCCTTAAGTGTTCTTAAGCCTTGAAACCAGCGCGGCGCGATCAATGATGGGCGAGTCTCGTGCTTTCACTTTGTTTATTCGTGGTGTAACTTCCTTCTTTTAAAAAATTAAATGGTTCTTCTTTAAGTTAATGCACGGAAAAATGCATTTCTTATTCAGGATTTTTTTTTATGAAGCATAGATGAAACGACGTCAGGCGCTTCAATACGTTTACTTCTAGCTTTACTG
>JAQFZO010002626.1:0-11688 GCA_034695885.1 Geophilus flavus | reverse complement strand
ATTTGTCATGTCTAATTTATGGATTGTGTAACTTTTTGTGTGACTTACTAGGTGAGTTCGAAAATGAATTTAAACATGTGCATTTCTGTTTACACCTGTGTAACTACGTGTTTGCACAGATATTTGCCCATGTTTTTATCCTTAATGGCCCTAAGACTGTTCAATAAGTCTTTTGCACATGATGTTTTGAACTAAAATGTGTTTTTCTTAGCAAGTACACACAACAAAACTGTGCAAAGTTGACCAGGCACATGTTTTAACTAGTTACACATACAAAATTTTGCACATGCTCTGGAGCAAGTGCAGAATGCTGTGTAAACAGCTGTATGTGCAACATATGTGCTTGAGCAACCATTTTGGCTGCATGTAAGTACTTAGAACCTTTTCTTAGAGATAATTGTTGTGTAATACTTAGAACTGCAGTTGTTTAACACAACTGAAGTTTTTAATAATGGTCCAAGAACAATATGCATGCAAATTTGGTACAATTAATGGAAAATCTACCTTAAAAATGAATATTTTGGTTGCTGACCTTGACTACTGCATTAAAAAGTAAGATCTACAAACATTTAAAATTAAATTACGTAAACAATTTTCACATTATTCTTCCTATACTACACTATAGAATAAATATTCAGCTAAAAAGTTTGCAAAAATATTATGCAAGAATAAAGGCAAGTGATAAAAAAGTATAATTTCTCATTTTATTTTGAAGCAATTAATATATCTTCACTAATTTAGGTTTGAAAATTTGCATTTTATCCCAGATTAATAAAAAAAAACTTCAAAAAATTCGTGTAAATAATTTTATTCTGACATCCAAGAACCATTCCTGACTCAGGTTTGAACTCCAGACCTCCTGATTCTCAGGTTTACGCTAACAACTGGCAAGTGTCTTACCACTTACACCACCAGTACTCAGGAGTTTATCTGGTCTTATGACTTATATGAACATTCCTATTTTTTGATCTACTTTGCTACAAACTATAAAATCAAAATCTATTGAGCAGTTTTTGTTAACAACCTTAATACAGGGTGATTCCAAGTATTAGGTGGTATGATTAAAAAAGTAGCAAATGCTTCAAAATTTTAAATAAAAATTTCAAGCAAATGCTCTTGTCAAAAAATACAGCACTAACTTTTCCATAATTTTACAATCACAAAAATTCCAATTACAATCTTGGCATCAAAAAACAAATTACTTTTGCCTGAATGATATTTTTGCATATGTCATTGTTTTGCCACAATTTGCAGGCGAAAAATGCTAAAGATTGAAAACAAACTCATCCCCCACTGCAAAGTAGAAGAGAGTGGGTTTTGGCAATGTTGTTCTTTGCAGAAAGAGTCAAATGACTGGTTACACCAAATATTAGAAGGGAAGGAACTACCAGTCTTTAGCAATGACTTTGCACTGCTAATAATGGATTAGAAAATTTAGAAATAATTGTGAATACTATTTTAATACTGAAGTGTTTAATCTGAATAAATTTCATAAAATTTTAAAATCGTTGCCTTATTCCTGTAAAAGTTGAAATTGCACATGGGCAATTGCAAATTTGGGAAGTTGCACATGCCACATTTGTGTTTTTGGATTTGACATACACATGTGCACATACAATTGCACATGTGCAAATCATTTTTGAACTCACCTAGTATGTGTTGTGTACGATAGTGATGCACATGTGCGATGAGTATATTTGCTCGACTTGAAACTTGGATTTTCGGAATCCCCACACTGAACGGATTCCAAATAACCCTAACACACGCAAAGCTATCAGCGAGAATCGTACCAACAGAATGGCTGCCGCTTAGTGACTGTGATGTGATTTGTTTTTGTATAGAAGAATTTCCGTTTACAAGTTTAGTGGAATTCATTGATTTCAAAAACATTCGACAAATGAAAATATACATTGTTTTGATAAGAATGGAATGCCATATTGTTTTTATTTTTAATGTTTACGATAATGTTTTTTTAATTAAATTTTGAGGAGGAATAATTTTGGTGAAAAATTTATCATGGTGTTTGTTTTTATTTCTGTTGTTTTAGTGGCGCCATCTATGGACAAACTAGAAATTTTTTACTCTTGCATAAAAATCAAAACTCGTATGATGAATTTTTAAAAATATCACATTTTTTAATTAATTTTTATAATGATTTAGACTATTAGAGTCCACAAAAGCGTTTTAAACCTGATTTATCAATTTTACAATCTGGGAATCGTTCGCAGCAATCGACTGACAATTCGCAGGACCAGCCTTCGCAGTTATTACTGTCAGAATGAATTATTTACATTATTTTTGCTTTAAATTTAAAAAAAAAATACATACCCCATTAGTTCTGGATATCCTGGGTCTATGAACTCTCCCATATAAACTACATTGCATAATAAAAACAGACAAAATATTGGAAAAATCATTTTTTTGTGTTGTTAAAGACAAAAGCAGTGAGAGATGTGAACTGTTTGATTACTTATAACTACTAGCAACAGGAATTAATTAAACACATACGGACAATGAACAATAGGTTATTTGAAAACCATCATTTAATTTTATTGACGATTTTATTTTATTTTTGTCTGTTTTGGCTTAATGTTTGCTTGCTGTGCAGGCCTACTGAGTCATCGTGTTTTGTTGTACAGTCATCCAAGACGCCTTTAGAACTCTCAAATTTGGAATAAAAATTAAATAAGTAAATTAATATATGAAATAAAATGGCGGATTTGTTTTTCTTTTATACACTTTAGTGTTTTCCTAATTTTAAACGTGATTTTTTAAAATTACTAAAAAGTGCATAAAATCTGGTAAAATCGGTGATTTTTACATGTTAAATCGCAATACTGCATAAAAATCGTAAAAAGCTGCCGAAACTTTAAAGAGAATGATATATTTCACGATTTTACACAATTTTTACGATGCTATTTGATTTTCTATACAAACCGACAATTTGACGAGATTTTATCGGTTTTTGACATCATTTCTTAACGATTTTTCGTGTTTTTACAACATTTTACTTGATTTTCCGTGATTTTACATGTTTTTAACCGATTTTCTGTACTTACCGAAGCCAATTGCATTAATGGAGAATACCGTACGATGTTTGTGTATCAGAATTCACAACATGCGACATATCATTATTTAGAAATGCACCATTGTGTAAATAGCAATTCTTTGGTGGTCAACCAAGAACAGACTGGCTGCCGCTTCGTGACTGTGACTGTGATGTGATGTCTTTTTTTGTATACAGTAGAAGAATTTCCGTTCACAAGTTTAGTGGAATTCATTGGTTTTAAAAACATTCAACAAATGAAAATATACATTTTTTCGATAAGAATGGCCTGCCATATTGTTTTTATTTTTAATGTTTAAGATAATAATTTTTTTTTTATTAAATTTTATGAAGGAATAATTTTGGTGAAAAATTTATAATGGTGTTTGTTTTTATTTCTGTCGTTTTGGTGGCGCCATTTATGGACAAGCTAGAAATTCTTATACTCTTGCAGAAAAATCAAAACTTGTATGATGAATTTTTAAATATCACATTTTTTAATTAATTTTTATGATGATTTAGACTGTTAAGAGTCCACAAAATTGTTTTAAACCTGAAGTATCAATTTTACAATTTGGGAATCGTTCACAGCAATCGACTGACACATCGCAGGGCCTTCCTTCGCAATTATAACTGTCAGAATGAATTATTTACATTATTTTTGCTTTAAATTAAAAAAAAAAAACTTACCCCACTAGTTCTGGATATCCTGGGTCTATGAACTCTCCCATATAAACCACATTGCATAATAAAAACAAACAAAATATTGGGAAAATCATTTTTTTGTGTTGTTAAAGACAAAAGCAGTTAGAGATATGAACTATTTGATTACTTGTAATTGTAACTACTAGGAATTAATTAAACACTTAAAATATAAACAATAAACATTTAAATTTTATTGACGATTTGATGCTTGCTTAATGTTTGCTTGCAGGCGCACTGAGTCACGTGATAGCTGGAAATTCATTCAAAATACAATTGATGGACTTGTTTGGATCTTAATAAGTTAAAATAATAAATTTTCTTGATAAAATCTTGGCCGAAGATAAAATCAAGATAAAATCAAAAATTCAAACTGATTGAATTCAAAAATCAACGAATGATATTAGACGCTATCTAACGAGACATTCCAGAATTAAATTCCTGACAATTACATTAACTTTCAACGAATAAAATTTTATTTCTTTGATTCTTAGACTTAC
Source organism: Geophilus flavus (assembly GCA_034695885.1). Classification (NCBI taxonomy): domain Eukaryota; kingdom Metazoa; phylum Arthropoda; class Chilopoda; order Geophilomorpha; family Geophilidae; genus Geophilus; species Geophilus flavus. The sequence continues at coordinate 7,440 of JAQFZO010002626.1, read as the reverse complement.
ATTTACTAAACATTTACACGAATTTATTTATTTGAATACGAAACGATATATGCGCTACTTTCAGGCAAAATATTAAAACAGAATCCCGGTTTTCCATTTACCGAGTCATTTTACCCTTTCCACTTCGCCTTTTATAACAACCAATATGTCTACCGAAAATTGGCGGTGAAATACATTCATCTTAGTTACGGCTGTTCGTACGAATTTCTGTTTATTTTCTTTAAAAATCAACGATATACAAAATGCCAACGTTACAACCGGAAATAGAGTTCGTAGAAGGATGGTATATTATGCAAACTTTGGGCGAAGGAGCCTTTGGAGAGTAAGAAATGACAAAAATAAACAAATTTACACAAAAAACTGATGAAAAATTAATTTTTTTTTTCATAGAGTCAAGCTAGTTTTGAATAAAGAGACGAAAGAAGTCGTGGCAATGAAGATAGTCGATTTAGAAAATTTCCCGGATGCCGACGAATTAATTCGCAAAGAAGTAAAGAAATTTTTTCGATAAAACTGTCAATTTCGATCCTAAAAAAAATGAATTTTGTATTTTTAGATTGCAATTCACAAGAAATTCAACAATCCTCTAATAATTTCGTTTTTTGGACACAGAAGAGAGGAAACGCTCGAATATATTTTTCTAGAATATGCCGCTGGTGGCGAATTATACGATAGATTAGGTAAAAATTATTTTTTAAATTTTGGAAAAATAAAATTTGGAATTTTTTATATATTTTTTTTTTTGTGATGATTTAGAACCGGATTTTGGAATGGAAATTACGTTAGCGCAGAAATATTTTCGACAACTTTTACAAGGAGTCGTAAGTTTGAATTTTCAATTAGAAAAAAGTTAAAAAACTGAAATTTTTCAAAATATTTTTCATATTTGTTCTAGGAATATCTTCATGGGTTAGGAATTACGCACCGGGATTTAAAACCGGAAAATTTACTTTTAGATGAAAAAGGTAAGAATCGAGAATTTAGATAAATTTTTTGAAGATTTTTGAAAATTTTTTAATTTTTTTTTTTTTAGATGATCTTAAAATATCCGATTTTGGATTGGCTACGTGTTTTCGCAACAAGGGAACAGAACGTATACTTAGGAAAAAATGTGGTACCATACCATACCTTGCACCAGAAGTTTTGCAGTATCGATACCGGGCCGAAGCAGCCGAGATTTGGACTTGCGGAGTTATTTTAGTGGCACTCTTAGCTGGTGGTAAATTTTCAATCAAAATTTCACAAAATTTTACGAAATTTTTTTATTTTTTTTATGAAATTTTGTATTTTTTCACAAATTTCTTGGGAACTGTTATTTTTTTAATAAAATTTCTTTTGAATTTTCTAGAACTTCCATGGGATAAAGCGACGCCGGACAATGAGGAATATAGGGATTGGAGACGAGGCGATTTCACGAAATCACCTTGGAAGAAAATTAGTACCTTCGATTTAGGTAAAAATAAAGTATTTGTGATTTTAATGCATATAATTTAATAATTTTTTTAATTTACATTTAGCCTTTCTGAGAAAAATTCTAATACCAGACGCTGACAAACGGCTGACGCTCAAACAAATAAAAGAAAATAGTTGGGTGGTACAAACCAGGGTTGAAGGTATTCTCGATGAGTTAAAAAATTTTTAAATCGTTTGATGCTAGTGACAACAGGCGACTAACTAACGTCGAATGCATTCTGTTTTACTCGAATTTCTTAGATTTTGAACGATTTTAGTCATTTTCTACACAATTTCAATTGATTTTTGTCATTTGTACACGACTTTACTTATATTTTGTCATTTCCATCTGCGTTTTCTACCAATTTTCTTTTTTCTCACTAATTTTTGAGGAATGAAAATCAATTTGAATCTGAGGGAAAATGATGGAAATGACAAAATGAAACTAAAACCATTTTCAAAATGAGAAATATCATGTAGAAAATGATGAAAATCAGTTAAAATTCAAGGAATGCGAAAAAAAATATTAAAAAGTCTACATTTTATTTAATCATTTAATTCTTATAGATTCCCGTCAAGCAAATGCGGGATCACGCAGACCAAAGAAAATTCGACGGTGTGAATCGTCCGTCGAACCCAGCAAGGATGATATCATCACCCGATTTTCCTATTCCCAACCAGAGAGATTCGACAGTATGACTGATATAAAAGAAATTCCTAACATCGCCCCGTCGAGTTTCTCGCAACCGGCTCAACCGGAAGACATGATTCTCAATTCTCAACCGAATGGCAACCATTCTCAGGTTAAAAATCGATTTTTATCCATTTGATTAACAAAATATCTTATCTAATCGTTATAAAAATATTTTTATTATCGTTTTATACATTTTATGGATGATTATTATTTTTTTTTTTACAGAATAATGCATTGCAGAAACTCGTTAAACGCATGACGAGGTTTTTCGTCACGACAAACATCGAAGAAACCGTCGTTAAACTTCACGAAGTTGCCGATAAATTAAACTATGCTTTCAAAAGAAATTCAATCGGAATGGTAAAATCATTTTGTTCTTAAAAAAATTGACGAGATTTGATTCAAATTATATGAAATTTTCTATTTTTTAGGTCACTTTTATGGTTACGGATCGCAGACATGTTCCTTTGGTCTTCAAAGCTTCACTTCTAGATATGCAAAATGATCTGTTAGTCGATTTCCGGCTGTCGAAAGGCGATGGTATTGAATTCAAACGCCATTTTCAGCAAATTCGTGATTTATTAGACGATTCCATCATTGCTAAAGGCCCTGTCACGTGGTCTGTCGCACATGCGACTAATGCCATTCCATAATTCTCAAGATTTTGTATGATTTTATAACGAAATATATTTAAATAAACTTTTTACTTATCTCAAATCATTAAGTTGACGTCACGTGACTTTTTTGGTATTTTTATTATTTTCCAGGCTTAACGCCACATTTCCACATGACTTTTAAGGAACTTTTTTATTTCTTTCCAACTTCCAACTATTTTCAGTGATGTTTGGACTTCATTCGTCAAATTTCCTTGTAAAACAATTTTATATAATGCCAAAAACTTTGTTAAAACAAAGCTACGGCCGTAAATTCCTAAAACCAAATGAAAAAACAACACCAAACCATAAATTCAGCAGAAAAACGAATAGAAAAACAATTTATTTCAAAAATCCCAACATTTTGTTGGTTTTCTTAACTACAGGCAAAAAAAAAATAAAATTGACAAAATGACATAATCACGTTGCAAATTATACAAAAACAAAATTAAAGGCATAATAAACATAAGTTCTAATTCTATGACGTTCTAGAATTCCTGGCTTTGACTTTGGCCCTTCACAGCTGCAGCACTCGGAGCTTCCTTCGTTTTCTTGGGCAATAATTCGGACTGAATGTTGGGTAAAACACCGCCTTGTGCGATAGTCACGCCGGACAACAACTTGTTGAGTTCTTCATCGTTTCTCACGGCCAATTGAACGTGGCGTGGAATGATTCGAGACTTTTTGTTGTCTCTCGCCGCATTTCCCGCCAATTCCAACACCTCGGCGGCCAAATATTCCAATACTGCTGCTAAATAAACCGGTGCACCGGCGCCCACACGCTCCGCATAGTTTCCTTTACGTAAAAGTCTATGGATACGGCCAACGGGAAACTGTAAACCGGCACGATGAGAGCGAGTCGTTGACTTTCCTTTCACTTTTCCGCCTTTTCCTCTACCGGACATTTTCGAAAGCTCAGAAATACGAAACGATGTTAACACGTTGGATGGTTATTGCGATATGGGATAAATTTCCCTCGCTTTGGGTTTTTATAGTGCTAGGATGTCATGTGACCGGATATGTGGTTTGGGCCAATTAACGGGCTGGATTTTGCGGGTTCTGCCAATAGGGGGAGAGAGCGGGAAAATTAATCCCACCTATGGAATGGATGGATTGTGAAAGCATGGCGATGACGTAATTTTTTAATAAAGTTTCGTAGAATTTTATATAACATTTTATTCTTCATTTATACTGTCTATTTCTAAATATTAAGTTGAATTTTATAACTTAAAATTATCAACACCAGAGACACCAGATCGCGACATGTGAAAACCATAAAAACCCAGTTCACTTTTGTTGGATCGCCTCGGTAGCCATTCACAAGTATTATGGAAATCACTAATCCAGCAAGGCAATGTCGTCAGCTAGTTTATAGCGATAATTTCAACAGGAAAATATTTGAACACGTAGTTACACGCTAAAAACATAGAGTAATGTAACAAAAATGAATCTAGAGTGGAATTTACTCATAAACTGCATTCTGTCGACATGCGGCTACTTTTTCGCAGTCAGTCTGATACCAACATTTAAACCGATGCTAATCAAGGCAAATTTATATGGAATAGATTTATGTAAAACATCCCAAGAAAAAGTGTAAAAAAAAAAAATTGATGTGATTTTCAACATTTTTATTAACAAAATTTTTTTTCATTTTTATTTTTTCCAGACCCGAATCTGCAGGCGTGATTTGTGGATGCATTTATCTGGTTGTGATGTTCTTTTTCATCCCTGTGCCTTTTACACAATTTCTAAACCCCCGTGACTCCAATTTTCCACACGATGAAGTATGACAATAAATTGTGTTCAATTTCGCATCTAAAAGCCGATTTTACGACAGAAAACGACTTATACTACTTTTGATGACAGAAAATAAGTCATCTAAAGGAAATACGTTGTGATCAACTGATCAACGACCGAAAATAATCCAATTTTCATCCTTTTTACACGATTTTCATTATTTTTCCAGGCGATTCAATGATTTTACCTTTATTTCATTGATTTTTCTTGTTTCTATACAATCAATCAATGAAATTTTATCAGTAAACCATAAAAATCACTTTAAATCATCAAAAACATCAAAAATCAAAGGAAACAGCCTTAAAAATCAATTAATATTAAGTGGAAAATGATGAAAGTCATAGTAGAAAAATGTAAAATGTATTTAACCAAGCCTTCTTTTGCTTCTTTTTGCTTTTGCGTAAACCACATAAGTCTAAGTCAAAATTGGCTTTTGCTTTTGAGATTGAACTTATCGACATTTTAAAATCTATATTTTCAATATTTTATTTTATTTTTTCCAATTTTTTGCTTTTAGTTGGTGGAATTGATAACGGCGCTGCTTTCCATCTGTTGCATGGTTTTGCTCGGATTCGCCGACGACGTGTTGGATTTGAAATGGCGATACAAATTATTACTTCCAGTAGCCGCTACGATCCCTATACTTATGGTTTACTTTGTGAATTATAACTTGACTACGGTCATAGTGCCGAAACCATTTCGTTCTTTGGTCGGCTATGATATCGATTTGGGCTTTTTCTACTATGTTTATATGGGAATGACAGTCGTTTTCTGTACGAATGCAATCAATATTTTAGCAGGGATCAATGGATTGGAAGTCGGACAGTCTCTTGTATTAGCCGGGTCAATTGTTTTGTTTAATGTCATCGAATTATCCGGTAATTTCAGTGTAAAAGTGAAAAATTTCGGGTTTTTCTGATATTTTTCGGATATTTTTTATGTTATTTTAGGTGATTGCTGGAAGGCGCATCGCTTTTCTCTGTTTTTTATGTTGCCGTTTATTGGAGTGAGTTTTGCGCTTTTGAAATATAATTGGTAAAGTTTATTTTTGTTTATAAAATGTTTGATTTTATTTAAAACTTAGATTTTTTTCATATTTTTTCTGTAGGTATCCAGCAAAGGCATTCGTCGGTGATACTTTTTGTTATTTTGCTGGAATGACATTTGCGGTTGTTGGGATTTTGGGACATTTTAGTAAAACTATGATGTTGTTTTTTCTACCTCAAATATTTAATTTCCTCTATTCGGCGCCACAAATTTTTCGATTTGTACCGTGTCCGAGACACCGTATACCGGTGTAAGTTAAAATAATGAAAAGTTATACGAAAAAATGAATTTTTTGATATTTTTTTGCAACTTTCGATGAGTGAATGTTGAAAAATATAAGAAATTGTCAAATTTTATTGTAAAGTGCAGAATTTTGTTTAAATTATTGAAAAAAAATACTGAAAAATTGATAATTCTTATATTTTGATGCAAAATTTCGAGCGAACGTTGAAAAAATTCTCAATCGCCATTTTGAAAGCAAAGAATATGAAAAATCATAAATTTCCTCAAACCAAAAGTTAAAAAAATTGACAATTTTTATAATCTCGACAAAATATAATCCTGCGAACGAGAAAATAATGTTCACATCGGTCATTTTCAAAACAAAATATCAAAAATTCTCATTTTTCATGTAAAAATCATGAAAAAAAAATTTAATTTCTTATTCTTTAGGTACGATGCAACTTCAGACAGACTTCACATGAGTACAGTGAAATTCAAAAAAAATGAAATTAATCTCATCGCTCGTCTAATTCTCAAAATATTCCACACATTCTGGTTAATCGACATGAAGAAAAACACTGGAGAAGACGAGGAATACATTGAGTGCAATAATTTCACTCTAATCAATCTCGTGCTCAAATTCCGCGGTCCCTTACACGAGAAATCGCTAACGTGGCACTTACTCGCCATCCAATTGGCCAGTAGCGCGTTAGCATTTCTTATACGGTATCAACTAGTCAAATTATTTTATGATTAGCAATCAAATGAATTTATTATTCAAAACAAATTATGTAATATTAAGTTACAAAAAAAAATTTATAAACATTAAATAAATGAAAATTTAATTTTTCACTGTTGTTTATTTTTTTCTTCTTTGACGATGAAATCCGCGATTTGCACCTTTCCCAAAACAAATCGTCGCAGGAATTCTGAAATTTTAGAAAAATTAATTAATAAAATTCAGGAAAAAAAATAGGAATTTTAAATTTTATAAATTTTAATAGTAAACGTTAGGTGTGCGCGGTGTCATATGACCACCTTCAACCCACTAATATCGAATACTGCACGAATTTCGTCAATTTCTAACGGTTTTTTTATCATTATTTGCGCCAAAATCGGTAAAATTGGGGCAGAAAACAACGTAAATTCTTAAAAAATTTGTATAAAGTTAAAAAAAGATAAATACCGATAGAAATCGGTAAAAATCAAAGAGAATTTCGACTCGAGTCGGCTGAAGAAAGTCACATTACACCATGAATGATATCTTTGACGTTCATACGGCCCGAAATTTGTTATTTTGTACCGGGAAGTTGTCGTTTTCTGTTGACTTTCGACTGGATCGACCTCCATTTCACTCGTTTGTTCAGTTTCCATCATTTCCACATCACTTTTCTTAGTTTTAATCCCTGGTGGCCGATTTTCAAACCGAAAATCAGATGGAAAATTGTGACATTTTATCACATGTTTATGCCGCAACTTGCTTGTTGCAAAAACATCTCTACACGTTTCGACCAAACATCGAAACTAAAAAATCGAAAAAAAAAAAATTTAAATTCTGATTTTAAAAAAATGCAT
>JAQFZO010002625.1:0-11688 GCA_034695885.1 Geophilus flavus | reverse complement strand
TTCGGATCTTTTGAGTTTAGTTCTCTACCAGTCATACTTCCAATTTCACCCAGATTACCAAAATTTGGTGAGAAGTTATTGTTTTGATTAATATTTGCATTGAATCCTCCAGCCGTACTCTCGAGTTGCTTTGCTTCTTTTTTGACTTCTTCATTGTTACTGACTACTGTTTGTTCGTTTGACGATTGGTAGTGATGGTGGTGGTGACGATGGTGTTGGTGTTTTCCACCCTTTGGTCGGCGATGATGACGTTGTGGTTCGTCTGAATGTGAATCATTATTATTGTCGTCATCTGCTGCGTTTAAACTTTTTCCAAAAAGATAACTCATCCAACCCTTTGTCTGTTTTTTAACCGTATCTTCAATAAAAGAAGAAACATTACAACTAAGTTATATGTACTACGGTACTAAGAACTTCCAAATTATATCAGATCAGATACGGTACCTAAACCTGCACTAGCTACATTCGCAACTGGTGTTAGGATCCCTTTGAAACAAAGAATCTTATTAAGTTAGATTTTAAGTAAACTTGATTTTATTCAAACACTCAACCAATTTTCATTTTACCTGAACCACCTTGTCCGGCATCAGCAGGGGCAGCTGGAGCAGCAGGGGCAGCATCAACAGGGGGAGCAGCAGGGGCAGCATCAACAGGGGGAGCAGCAGCGGCAGCATCAACAGGGGGAGCAGCAGCGGCAGCATCAGCAGGGGGAGCAGCGGCATCTGGAGCAGGGGCATCTGGAGGTGGGGCATCTGCTTGGCGTTTCACTATAGTTTTAGCCTAGGTAAAACATATTTAATTTATGTATAAAAATGTGCCATGTTGTACGTAACTATGGTTAAATTCTAGTTTATTTTTTTTTCTTTGATAAAGTCACAAGCTCTTAATAAAAACAAAACAATTTCTTTTATTAGTTAAGTTAGTAATGATGAAAAAACTTGACATTATTACAATAATTTTAGATTTGCATATTTTACTTACCTTTTCTTCATGGCTGCTCGCAGGCCTAATTAAAGTTATTACAACGCAAAGAGCAAAGAGTCTAATTAACCAAGTCATTTTTCGTCTCTGAATGAATTCAATGAGAGATAACACACAAGGATAAAGGCAATCAATAAAAAGTTATACCTTTCAGGTAATTCAATATTCCATTTCATTACGTATGTTGTAATTATTAAATTTGGCTGGTCGTATCAAATTGCTAAAAAATTAAATAACTTTTGTTTTGTTCTATCCGGTATTTTATAAATAAATTCTTTTACACTCTTGCCAATTTTATTGTTATCACATTTTTTTATCAATTCTGATTTAAGCTTATTTACAATCATGAATTAATATCATTTTCATGAAAATACCTCGATCTGAGCTGTCGGATCAAGAATTATTGAATGCGACAGTATTTTTACATTTTCTGCAATTGTTTGTTTGCACGTACATGTACCAAGTTAAAAGTCAAGGATGTTTATTTAATAAAAATTAGACATCCGCAATACATGAACAAATGCTCATAATAAATCCCATTAACGTTTGCCATTTTAAAATGATATGCACTCAATTGCATGTGTTAGATTAAAATTACACAAGAGATTCAAAATACGACACCAAAAAGATACAATTTATTGATTAACATCCTAAAAATAAAAAGCAACTTTTTATTTCTCTAAGAATGTTACGGATTAACCTGAGGTCATATATTGATTACAATTGTAGGCAATTTAAGTTTTCATAAATAAATAAGTTATTTTCGGAGAAAATTTCAGTTCAAATATAGCAACGAGAGTGGGTTGGGGAAGGTGGGACTTAGACTTTTCAATAAAGAGTGGTTAGGCCTATTCCAGATATCACTTAAAAAAAAGTGTAAATTGGCTTTCCTGCATTACGTTATTAATATTGACCAAATAAGACATTTTTATTTCAGTTGGTTGTGGTCTATTCTCGCTTGTAAGCATTCGGATTGCTTCGGGCCACGCTTCGGGGCAATGAAGTCGAACGTAGAACTCCATCTAGGAGTCGGTTTTCATATCATTGGTTTGGAGAGTAGCAGTAAACCGGTTGAAGACGAAGCCCCCCAGTTTGGTGGGACACATTGCTGGAGTCCTAAAAATTCATTATTTGTAAATTAATAAAGTTAAAATTTAATCTCAACCTGAAAAAAAGCATTTCCATTACTCTTTCAAATTGATGACAACTTAATAAGACCAACTATGCAAATAAGGTATTTCGTGAACTCTTTTAAATGGGAAAATGCACTAATTAATTCTCTTGAATTGAATATTGTATTTGGTATTTAAATTCTTAACCATGCCATACCTATCCTGTTAACACAACAAGGTGTGTCTGTTGAGCATCTTCATCATTTGATCATCAATGTTGAAAGAACATCAATTTTCCATTCCATTTTACTATTGCGACTATTAAATAACATTCAAACCAGAGCGTAGAAATAAAACTGTTGCTTCTTGTGCCAGTTTTCGAGACGATGACTTTAGTCGTTTTGTTTTTTTTTTTTTTAAGAAAAAAATCTTATTGGAACTTGCTTTGCATTAGACAGAAACGCCGTCTGTTGCCATTAAAATAAACCACGCCACACGATATCCAGATGATCCAGATAAAAGTTGGGCATAAATGATTCCAAATAAAGTGAAAACTTTCTTGCACTATTAAGTTTTTCAAGTTAAAACTAATATTATTGATCATAATTGATTCATTTTGATATATTCTATCTTTGAAAAAAATTAACGTTAACTTTACTCGATTCTGCGCATCTTTTGATACAATTATTTAGTAAAATAAAATTATAAACAAATTATACTTAACAGCCGACATTAATACGATTGATGCGGTTGCAACTGCGTTCTTCTCATATAAATTCGAATTGTAATTTCATTAAAGTCGCACTAATGATCCACTGATGATTATTTCTTCCGGTGGCTGGATTTGTTATTAATCAACATGATATATGGTAACTCAAATTCAATGCAATTTGAAACAGATTGTACAAACAAATCTCGACAAGTTATGCAAACACAATTTTTTATACACATGAACATCTAAACTGTCTACATGATAATAATAGTAATAATATAATAATAAATAATAATAAATATGAACAATTTTTCATTCAAAAAATACAACAAAATTTAATTAAAGGATAAATTTTCTTTCAACTTTTCTTGGTAGCATTTCAGCAAACATACCATACGTTATTCACAGCTAGCACATCAGATTTACTTCCGTCGTCCAAAACATGAAACCGGGTTAAAGTAACATTTATGAAAACGAATTTGATTTTGTCGTTTCACTATTTCTTGAGATGCCGGATATCGGATAAATCGGAATAGGTCAACATTTTTTGCTATCCTCGGTCCAGCGAATTGATCAATGTACTGAAAATAATTTATCGTAATTAAAGATTTGTGTTTTAATGATATAAGTTTAATAATTACTGTGTCATGAGGACATTTGTAATTTTATTTTAGTCAACTAACAACTTTTTTTTCCAAATTTAAGTGGAATTTAAGCACCAACTGGTTCAATTAACAACAATCACCAAATAACCAATCATAATTAATAGCTTTCATTTAACCCCGAAAGTGAAACATCCCACAAAAAAAAGTCAACAGTCACAAAAGAATCACTCATTGCGTTCATTTTATTGGAAAACTACTTTTTCACGAACTTTAACTCATAAAAGACCATAAGTTACAGCTCACAGTAATCATTTCCATTTTTTTTGCCATTTCATTTCGGTTGGAGTCAAATCAACAGGTAACGATAGCTGAGTAGCAAAAAACTTCGCTCTGTAGCAAAAACATGCTGCTTTAAACATGAGAGATGATAACGATGCTAAATTAGATGAAAACACAGTTTTTTCCCCTTTTCTTTCCTTTTCTTATCTTCTTTTCAATTTGGTATTTACGACGGAATTGCATTAAACTTTTTATTTGCCCGCACAAGACTAACGATTAATAATGCAAGCAAACTGACTTTTTTTTTGTTTGACACATCACACATTCCACAAGTGCAAATCCATTCGATGAGTTGATGATCATTGACTTTATGGCTTGCGTATAGTAATAACTAACCCTTAAAAAAACCTTCTGTAGTAAATTGAGTGCAAATAGTTGCTACATTACCAAAATTAAACGTGCTCAATGCTTTTAATGCAAATCGATATTATGGACTCTCATTACTTATATATAGCATACGGAATGTAGTTGAGCTCACAAAAGACATCAAAAAGCCATGTAACTATGAACAGTATAACTTCTCATAAAAATTTATTGTAAAATAGTTGTAAGTATTTATACTTGTACAATCAATTTAACGTTTTAATAGTAAACGTCAAATAAACAAATACTCAGTTTCAACGACCTCTTTATAGTTGTTCTGATGCAAGTAAACTCTTGAATTGAAAAAAAAAATTAGATTGCCTGCAGGGAATCGAATCTAATTTTGTTTTTTTTTATTATGGCGGTTTATGATGATGATCCAGCCAACCCTGATTTTTATTTTTTTAAATTTACAAGTACATATCAAAACAAAATTACTTTTTTCAAGTAAAGATACGAAAACCAATTTAATACAAAATCTACGTACACAGACCATCCATAAGACTACCTAGCATGAAAAAAGTGTTGTTTCATTTAAAGCTATACTTCAACTGAATACAGGAAGAACACTTTCGGGTTCTGATCGAGAAAAGTCTGAAACAAGTTACGCTATCATTGGTGAAACGTACTTAAATGAACACATAAATTATAAATTGTATACGATACCAAAAAAAATTTAAAGGCCTCTCATTGCATTCGAAAACACATCTTCGCCAACTATCCGCATAAAAGATGGATAAGATTAAGAGTTTAATTTTAAAATCACGTTTTGGGCCAGACACTTAGTTTAATTATGATTTATGAAGAGCTGTACCTAACTTTCACTTTAACTAACCTTAACCAGGTTTTATAATTTTTCGACTAAAAAAGAAATTCCTCTCACCAATCAGAGTTGAACCATCCATCATAAATCGAGTGAGCCTCAATCTTGTTTGATCCTGCATTATATTGCACAGTACATTAAGCTTCCATTATATTTGATTATCCTGCAGAGTGTCCCATCTCTGTGCACTGAGGTCAATCACTACTTTTCAAATACCCCTTTTGAGTGAGGACATGCCATTTTAGTTATGTAAATATGAAAAAAACCACTTCGTGCACTATAATTTTTAAACTAATGACATGACATCAAGCTGTTTAAGTTTAAAGAACAAATTTTTAAGAAAATCAAAATAATTAATGCAAAAAGAAATAAAACTCAGTTTATATTCCTTCTGAAGTACTGTACGTATATCTTCAATGAATCATTAATTTTTAGTTCTAAATTTACACCTTTTGTGATAAGATATTTTAGCTTTATTTTATAGCTTCTAGTGACGTAAAAAGTTGAGGAATACTTCTGAGTAGCACAGAAAGTCTGGGTTAATGACATTAACTTTATTAATAACTATATAGCTTTCTTTTAAAATTGGGCACTGAGCAAATCTAATTATTGTTCGATCTCAATTGTTCAGTAATTACTTAAATAAAAGAATCAGATTTCTTCTTTTTCCCGAAAAGAAAGACAATATATTCGCCTATGTGACTCCCACTAAGCCAATCTCACTAACAGTTGAAGATATAATATCAAAAAAATAATGATTGATCTCGATTTCCTTTTTGGAACTACTTTTTGGAACTTTAGCCTTTTGATACGGTATTGAATTTCTCCTACAGTAAGTTTACCTCACCGCTGTCTAATTTAAGGTTTGATAATTTAATTAATGAGAAAGATTACCACACCATATATAAACCACAACAAGTTTTTAATGTAACTAAACTTGTAATTGAAAATTAGCTGTTAAGAAAATTTTCAATTAAGAACAAAGTTACAAGTTTTTAGAAACATTAGTTTGTAGCGAACCCCAGGACTTGTTAATAAAAACCACATAGAAAATGGAGGGAAACAGCTGGAGACAATTTGAGGAGACCAATCCCAATAGCATAAAAAAAAGTGTTATCGGTTCTTGATCAATAGGAAGATAAACTTGGTCAATGCACATTCATCTGAAGTTTATATCCCTTCCGAGTCATCTATTTTGATGTAGACACAAGTAAATTAAATTCTACTCGCAGTCAATTGCATTTATTAGCTGAACTCTATAAAATAAAAATTATGAAAATGTATAAAATTCCTAATTTTCTATTGTGTTTTAAAGTAATTATCAGATTATGGCATTTTTACACGCTAGTTGTATAAAATTAATTTTCAAATCCGGACATAAAAGCCTTTGTAATTTAGCGCTTCTAATTAAAAACGAATTGTTGCTGCCCTTTTGATACTTCCCTGTATTGTAATTGATGTTGGGTGTTAGCCCACATTCAGGGGGGCGATTTAGTGTGGTTTAATTTTAATATTTTAAATTCGTCTTACGTTCTTTTCATAACTTAATTCAAGTAATACATCAAGTAAGATAAATGTAAATAATAAAAAACTTTCTTAAAAAACACTTTAAGGTACAAGTGTGAGATCAAGCAAAGAACAGTTAATTAAAACTTTGGATAAGAATTTTCAATTTTTTTTTTATCATTTTATAGTGTGGATTCCACCTACGTATCTCTTTAAACCCAAAAGTGGAAAAATATTTCCAAAACATCTATCTGACCAGATGTCACAGCAATAAACGAAATTCCATTCTTTTGTGCTCACTCATTCAAACAAAATTTTAACACAAAATTGACTTTCCCTGTACCGGACACATCTAACAGTTAAGATATATAACTCTCTCCTCATTTAACCAAAACAATAGAATTTCGGAAATTATTCCACAAAATTTAAACCTACAATTACCAATTATACAATTACTCTTAACTTAACTCTTAACTATTACTTTTTTTCAATAGAAAGACTGCCATAACTCATAACTATGAGAAATGTACTCACCACTTAGAAAACATTCATTTAATTCTATCAGTTTAACTGTGGTAATTCTATAAAAACGTTCCGCTTTTAAATTATTTCTTTTTCCAGATTTTTATCTCAAAGTTTTCAAAAGAAAAATTTGTAAACACAATTTCAAACTTCTAACATCAATGATTAAAAAGAATGTGTGATTTATGTGCCATTCAACAACAAAAAATAATAATTGGGGGAAAAAAGTTATACTTACATCTGAACTGTAGTCATCTTCAGGTGATGGAATTCTCTCATCTGCATACAAACCGGCGGCATGACTCGTCAAGATACACACCACTAGAGTAAGTACTAAAAACAATGATGGATTACCCATTTTCGGTTGCTGCTTTGTCAAACGTTTTGTATAGCAAAGAAGAACCCAAACTCTCTCTTGCTATCTTTACCCAACCATGTGCTTGAAACTCAAACCACTAGCTTTTATAGGCCCACGAATCAGACCCGCCTACACGCTATGCGTAGGAGGGTAGATGAGCTTGTTTCAAACTTGTAGCGGTAGAAACGAAATGAATTGCTCATTTTATCAATAGAAATGTTTGTAAAAAGTATTTTCAATATTTAAAATACTAGTAAAAAATTTATAATCGTAAACATTTAACTCGAAAGAATTTCATACGTAAATACACTTGTAGCTGAGTTTTCAGTATTTAATCTAACTAAACAACATTCAATCAATATGTCGAAATCGTCACTTTACATCTTTACTTCACTGATGAGATCACCGCAATATATGTTTCAAAGAAAATCTCTATCTTATCTCTCTCTTCACACGTTATGTCAAATGCAGTCAGACATTCTATTAGAAAATTGGTCGCAACAACGTCACTTGAAATCACATTAACTGGAAGGATGCAACAAGTTCATTTCATGGGAAAAGTAGGAGTAACCTATCTCTAAATATAAAGTGGAATGCCTACGGCACATATTTACTGAGATAATAAATAAATACTCGGTAATAATAAAGAAAATAAATATTTTTCGAAGATTTATGGTAGTTACATTTGCAACTTCAATTTCACATATTTTTAGAAAATAAAAATATCGATCTCTTTTTAGGAAAATTACCCTTACAACCAGACACGTCGCGTAAATTATGTTGTTTGTGAAATAATACTATGATATCAGTTATTTGATTCCAATTGTAAACTTGTTGTTTTATGAAACAAGCTTAAATTACGAACAAGCAGCTACAAAAAAAGTTTAGGCATTTTTTTTTCGATTTTTGTGATACGCAGTAGCGATTTAAAACACGCTTTCGTGCGTTCAAATGTGGATATAATTCGAAAATGGTCCAAACGAGTTTAAAGATATAGTTTTAATTGCCCCTTGTCAACACAATCATTCGCCTGTAACTAAACAACTGTTTAAAACTTTCTTTTACCATCTTAAATTGCCAAAGCTTAATGAGACTGAAAGATCATGTTAGAAGAGTAAGCGAGAGTATTAATCCCACTAAATACGACCTGAAAGGACAAATGAACTCGATGTCCGGGTTAAGAGTGTCAAAAAACTTTTTTTTAAGATGAATTACTTTTTTCCCATTGATAAACTTAAATTACTAATTTTCTTCCTACGAAAAATTACTCAATTTCTTGCGGTATATTTACGGACATGAAGCTGGCCAATGTCAAAGTGTCAGGTATCAAACAAATATTTTTACTTTA
The DNA here is from genome assembly GCA_034695885.1 of Geophilus flavus. Lineage (NCBI taxonomy): Eukaryota > Metazoa > Arthropoda > Chilopoda > Geophilomorpha > Geophilidae > Geophilus > Geophilus flavus. The sequence goes on along the minus strand of JAQFZO010002625.1, from coordinate 3,019 downwards.
AGAAATGGAATTTTCCTACCACATTAAAGACTTACGGAGTATTTTTTTCATTACAATTTAATAATAAACAAACATAATAAATAAAAAGAAACTTTTCCATTATCAAAAAATCAAATATTTTAAAGCCACTCAAAGACTCTACTATAGGTCGAACCTCGTTATAACGAATTCCTCGATATAACAAACTTTTTATTTGGACCCTACTGCACTAAAACAATGCAAAAAAAATCTTGATATAACGAATTCCGCGATATAACGAACATATTTTGTGGTCCCTTGGAGTTCATTATAACGAGGTTCAACCTGTACACTCAACTTCGATTTTGTCTCAACTTCCAACTTCCAAGTACATTAAAATGGAATAAAAAATAAAAAATTAGTTTATTTTGCAATTAAACCCTGTTTTATAGCTTTTATATAAAATTAACGCATTTAATGTCTGCATGTGTAAGCAATACCAAACTCTTACCACAAATGCACTTCAGCATAGCCAGATGTGGATGTGGAAAATGGAATTGCGAAATCAATTAACCCAAAAGTAAATGAACTAACTTCACAAAACTTGCACTTATTGAAATTTACGATTAGCACTATCTTTACCATCCGTAAAGACTCGTTAACTAAATGCAATTGTAGTACATTTCCCACTTACCTTTGCACCACCAACAATTTTCTCATATTTTTATTTGCCATGGACTGCAACCACAAATTGGCAAAGAAATCATAAACAAGTGTAACTTGCTACCACTGCGCCAATGCCTATGTGAAGATCAGAATATAGTATTGCCAGTCCAAATTTTAATTAATCTAATTAAGCGTCGTGGAAGCCAACTTCTGACATTTTTCGTTAATTAGTGTAACCGTAAGAAAAAGTGCACCAAAATTGATAAAACCATGGAAAGGCAAAATTTAATGACAAATATAAAAAAAAAAAGTAAATTTCAAATATTGCACATTTATCAATGCAAAATAAATTAAGCAGTTGGTATACATTTGAGCAGCAACATTTAACTTGCAAATAATGACTAACATTTCATAAAATTTAAAAAAAATAATAATAAATAGGATTTTTCTTTGATTAATTGCAAAATAAAAGTATTTCTTTACATAAGCGTAATACATTGTGTCACATCAGCAAAATTTGCAGTTTTTTTTTCAAACTATTTTAATTGATATAACATATACCGTACATATAAAACTGATTAAATGTACAAGTTGTGAGTGACACCGAGGTAAAGATCTAATTAAATATTTCATGATCACAATTGCTACTAACTGCTTCTATAGAATTTTTGCTTAAAAAAAATCACTAAGATCAAAAATTCTATTTTTTTTAATCATATGGCTTTGGGATTTTATTTTCAAGAGTTGTAACCTCTACTTAAATCGAGATACAAAAGCAAAAGCAACTGTAGAGGTGCCCATCGACAAAACTCCCTTTTCGTGTAAAACTGGTATATTATGCATTTGTCAAAGTTAAAAGCTGCAGTTTTTTCTTATTATTATTATTTCTATTTTAACACAAAAAACTACACTTTCAATATAATATCACAAAATATAATTTTTCAAATTAACCTGAGAAATCTCCCATGATGAGAATATTTAAAAAAAAAAAAAAATGAAAAAAAAATAATAAAATAAAATAATAAAATATTAACATAGGAAAAAATTACTGACTTATAAAAGATCATTTTGGTGATGGGTAACTTTCGATGACTGATATCGGTTCTCGTATCATATCATAACCAAGTTTCCAAGAATTTTGTAGTAATTCCACACGATCGCGACACTTTTCCTGAATGCATTTACTCGTGATTTCTGTCTTTTCAAATGGAATCTGAAATTAAAGTACATTATATTAAAAAAATATTTAAAACTAAACCAATTTCAATTTTATTTCACAACACGGTACCTGGAATATCTTCTCCCATGCCTTAGTCAAAGCACAATAAAATTTGTTAAATTCAAAGTCGGTGTTGAAATATAAAACCCAATCTCCGGCGAATACATTGGCCTCCAAAGTTTCGAATTCCTGAAATATAAAATATTCCATTTAATTTGTTTTCTTTAAAGTGGATAAAACTTCAATTTGATTTCTTGTTTGTGGCAAAAGTTAATTCAAATTTTATCAAATTAATTTGTCAAGTGCAGACACCCAAGTAATAAATGAGTTACAGTATCCAGGAAGACTTGGCATTCACGAAAGTGAGAGTTATGTATTAAAGCAACGTAGGATTCTCGTGTTTAAACTTCATCACTCGACTAAGTTTTATGACTCAATTCATCATTAATTGACGGCTACGGATTTTACATCTGAATAATTCATCTAATTAATTGGGAAAAGTTTATCGGGGTAAACAAATTATAAATATTTTAGAAAATTTCCGCAACATTTCACTGAGTTTGGCATAATTGGCAGGTACCAGCTGCTCATGACACTTTGTCGAACAAAAAAAATTAAAGTAAGATTTATTATACCTTTCTTTAAAAGTCAGACGAACTTTATAGACAAATTCTAATTACCTAATCATTCCCAAGTCTCATGTGAATCGATCTATCGAGTCTATCTGATTCATTCGGCATAATCACATAAAAATTGCATTTCAAAAGTCATGAATACGTAAAGCGAAATAAATCCGGTTATTTTTAATCATTTATTTTGATTGATTTTTGGTTGCAGTAAGAACAGATGCAGTTCGTGGGCAGAGTAATCGGAGTGACGTCATTATCAACACTGATACCCCACAGAAAAATATTCGGAGAAAAATATTTTATCGTGTCACACTTATGCATCACCGCATGTTTCAGCCTTAAATTGACTCAATTTTCAGTAAAAAAAAATCGCTGTCAGCCACAAAAAAAGATTTAGTTACAATAATTATTCATATGGCAGCAATCAAGTCGATTAAAGTTTACAAAACGTTGCAAATGTTTTTTACAGTCTAACAAGGGGATGGCCAGCACCTGCCAACCACAGTTTGGGGCCATATCACATTATTTCAAACCCTTTTGTTAAAAT
>JAQFZO010002624.1:0-11688 GCA_034695885.1 Geophilus flavus | reverse complement strand
ATGCGTAATGTGAAAAACCCGTTAGTGCGAACAAACTGCCAGTCATTTACTTGTTCGTACTAACGAATTGGGACTATATAACTTGTATATAATTTACGAATATTTTTCTTCGTTTCCAACATCAACAATATTCGGTGTAAAAAGTCCTGCAAAATAATAATGAATGCAATAAAAATATTAATTTTTTGGGCAAATAGTGAATCTATTTTATTTTTCACCTCCATGAAAACCTGCTTGTGGAGATGAGAGAGAGATGAAAGTTCGAATGTTGTGACTTGGTAAAGTTTCTATGACTCCACGTGCAATCATTCCACCTAGTGATGATGAGATGAATTAATATATCATTGAAAAGATGCTGCAGAGGGAGCGAGAGGGATCAAAGAAAGTGCGCGAGCTGGTACTGTAAATAAAAGTTTAGTAGCTCACAAATGGGTAAATTCTACCTTGAGAATATCCGATCAAATTGATTCCTTGGGGATGTCGCTGCATAAACTCCACTATTAATGAACGAAATCGCCGTACTTGTTCCCACATCGGATAATACTGTCTTGTTCCGAATAGATCATCCATCACAGTAGCCGTCGTATTTCTATCGTACTACAATTCGGGAAAATTAAAAATGTTTTACCATTAAATTACGAAAAAAAAAGGAACTTACGTTTTGAAGCGCAGTTGCTAAAAATTCCATTTTATCATTCGGATCAAACATAATCCCATGCACAATCGCTGTGGGTCTTAGACATAATACCGATTTAAATAAAATGATCGAGATAAAAGCACAGAAAATCCCTGTAGACATGTTTTGCTGACAAGTCAGTGACTAGATGCAAATCGCAGTTCTCGATGTTGCTAACTAACATGTGAATTGTGATATAATGCGGAGAGTTCACTCTGGAAATGATATAAAAACACGGAAATTAAATGCAAGCAATTGTACCACTTCCGAAATCCTGTAATAGTGTAAAGTCAAAGTCATAACATATTGAACGTTACTGACGTTACTCATGATTTGTATGGTATTTTTATTTCCTGCACACTCTTTTCAATAGCACTGTGTTTGGAAGTCAGGTAACTGACCTTAATATGGAAAATTTTGAGTTTATGGATGGTTATAGTGAATAAAATTCTCAAAAAATATATTTTATATTATTTTATTTTTATTTACTTTTTTATTTATGCACAAACATTTAATCCAAATACGGAATGACAGCAGCGTTAATTACGGAAATATTTTTAACCCAATGATTGTGATCGACGCCAGAGAATACGTGAATTTTCACGTCACCACGTTCATCAAGGGTTTTTAAACAAAAGTTGTCGTTTTTATATACTTCTTGGTCTTTCATGCTTACGATGTTTCCATGACCATCGTCGTAACCGAAGATGCTATATAGTAAATAAAAATTATGTACGGTAATGAATGCTCTGGATTTTCAAATAGTAAAATAACATCCGGAGTTAGTTCAAAATATGAACTTCAAATATGTTAATGTTACCTTGTTTGCCATGGGAATACGAGACCATCGTCAGGGCCACCGACCAGAACCATTTTTTTCAAATTGCAAATATTTCTCTTAAATTCTTCAAAATTAAAAAAAAAAAGAATTAAAAATTTATTTTTAAAAATAAAACTTAATAACGGAGTGAAATGTCATACGTTCGTTAAGATCATGTTCAAATTCATTATTAACTGCAGCAAGAAAAGCTTTTTCTCGTTTTAGCTTATCCAAATCATTAGCTTCTGTTGAATGAAAAAAAATAGAAAAATTATATTGACGTACATAAGGATAATTATAATTGTAAGCCGTACTTCGGTATATCCCTGCAGTCGATATTCTACAAAAAAATTAATTATATAGAAAAAAATAATTAAAATCGTAAAATTATATTTTACCCATCATCCACATCACTTCCGATATTGAACAGGTTCTTTTTTGGCTTAAAATATTCTTAAATAAAATTTTTCAAAAAAAAATTAAACTGAGTAAATTCTTTAAAAAACACTTAAACTTATTACCTCCATCGATTCCCAATTGTGGTCCGGCTAAACTAATATATGTGTGTACTTTGTGTGAGCGCAGGGTTTCGATAATACCCCGAGCTGTGATTCCACCTATCAACAAAATAAAACACAAGAAAAATCAAGTTCTTACTTTAAAAATGTTTTTTAAAATTTACTCTACTGTACCTTGAGAATATCCAATCACATGAATTCCGTCATGAGTGTGTCGAATAATTTCTTCGATTCGACCCACAAATTCTGTCATTTGGTACCAAAACGGCAAATAACTAGCCGTGTCTTGCAAAATTTCCAAAAGATGGACTTCAGTGCCTGGATGGACCTTTATGAAAACACGAGAATCAAGTTTGGGATTATTTTATAAATTTCAAAAGTAAGTTGGTTGCACTTTTTGAATTTGGTTGGCCAATGGAATCATGTAATCCGAATTGTCGTACATGATGCCATGGACCAAAACCACTGGTCTATATCCACAGGCATGTTTGGCTAAAAGGAGAAAGCTCACTGTCAGGATGGCTTTCAGCTGATACATCTTGATTGGCAGAAGCATTTCAAGGTAACCCGCTTTAAATAGTGTATTTTTGAAGTACAATTGATAGCACAATGTCATTATTTTATAATGAACAATTGTTGTTAATGATCAGTTTTTAATTGAAAAATGGTTTTATTACTACAGTAAAATAATAACCTATTGCGTAAAAATAAAAAATTTTATGAACTATTTTGTCACGGTCCGGTACAAATTTCATATTTCATATTTCATATTCCGTATTTTCTTTTTAAATAACACTTCCTTAAATTCTTAAAATTTCTATAAACTATTTTATTTAAACTTCTTGAATTTCATGTTTTTCCCTGTTAATAGTTGCTCATCCCAGATCTCTATTTTTGCCAACATTCTGATTCCAATCTTTTAATTTAATATTTACCTTTTTCCACCTGTCCTAATATGCATAAACTCTCTTTCCACCTTTCTTTTTAGTTGTCTGGGGTCCAAATTTGGACTGATCAATTTCTTTACACTAGAGGTGACGTGCTGGACTATAACCCCCTGGGGGTTATGGCTGGACTCAGAAAGTTTCAGCACTTCACTTTTCTATTGATTGTTGCCTGAGCTGGACCTCTTCTCTGTTGTCTAGTATCAGAAGGACCCTCTCATATTTCACAACAGAGAAGAGATCCGGACGCGATATAAATAATTTACAAAAAATTTGTCAATCTAACTCGATTCGTTAGTTACTTTAACTCATTTTACCACACTTGAAAATTTGTTGTTTATTAATTTTTATGTTTTATTTAATGTCAAATTTATGAATTACGATACTTTGAAATAAATTTTGAACTGAAAATTTATTACTCCAAAAAAAGTGTAAATTTCCGTTAACAGACAATAAATTATTCCCACATTGCTACCCGATTTGCTTCCCTGCAGAACATAAAGTTTTGGAATTGGATAGGTGGTACCATTCGTACTTCATAAAAACGTAAAAATGTAAATAAACAAATCGCACCATGACATCGGACGAACATTCCGAATGATTAATCGACTTTTATGACATCGATTCATAATAGCATGATCACCATGGTTACCCGGAAGTAAACAACGCGTCGATAGAAACTATTCCCGTACGGTATATTTGAAACAAATCGACTCGACAGATAAATCCGATAACCATCCATCCAAATGTACTGTAAAGATAATTCTTTAATCCTTCGATCGAGTGCATCGGCCGTACCCAACAATTTGTGTTGCATACGGACTGAAGAGGATGAACTTTACATTGCGGTGATACATAAAAACATAACGAACGTGGTCGTTTTGTTAAGCAAACAAGGCGGAGAGCAATCGTTTCAAGTGTCCAGTCGTAGAGATTCGACCAGTCTCATTTTACAGGTGATTAGCAATATTTTATAATGTCGCTCGATTTTATACCATAATCTTGTAATCATTAGGCAAAATGGTGTCGTGTTGATAACAACCTACTCCTAGTGATAGCATCGCAAGAAGGAATTCAAGTCAGTAATGTTTATTTCGTTTATTTTACGATATTTTGATTATTTTTCTTTGATACTATAGATGTATGATAATGAAGGCACGCTCATCCATTGGCATTCGTTTAGTAACCAAGAGGACACGCCTTCTATTGGTAAATTGAGTATTCGCGTCCTGTTATTTTATTTTTAATTTTTATTTTTATTATAGACACTTATGCCAGAGGTGTTACTATGGTAAATGATTATTTATGCGTGGGTGAGTCAAATAGGAATTTATTTCCTCTCATCAGATAAAAACGGTTAAAAATCAAAAACAACTTTCCATAGGAACGTACGAAGGGTCTATTTTGGCATTCAAAGCTAAAACTATCGACTCGTTAAGCAAAGATCAGCCGTTGACCCTGAAGTTTCACTTATCGCCCATAACTCACCTCTGCAGTGCGGATGGTTTCTTAGTGAGTGCGGACGAATCTGGCTGTATTTGCATGTGGAAGGCTGATGATGTGGCAGTGAAAAAAGTGTCTAGTTTTGAATCATTCGGGTAAATAACGCGTTAAGTAATGGAACATAATAAAAAAAAAAGTTTAGTCGACACTTTGTCTACTCCTACTCAGGTATCCATGCACAAGTGTTGCAATATGGCACGAAACTGTAATATGTGGCTTTTCGACCGGTCACTTGAGAGTGTTTTCACTGGAAAGCAACAAGCAATGCTGTGAAGTAGTCGCTCATGCTCGTGCCATTACGAGTGTTGACATTGCACCTGCGACTGGACTTGCTTTGACAGCATCCGAAGATAGTTTTATTAGAATTTGGCAGTTGATGAATGATGGAAAACAGAAATCTGTAACATAACTAATTAATATCAATTTAATTTTAAATTAAAAATGATTTTTTTTTGTAGATCGAGTACAAATGGACCATATTAGTGCCCGATTACCAATTATACGGGGCTTGTTTCTTTAACAACGAAGGTACCAAAATCGGGGCCACCGCGTATGATTCGGAAGAAGTTTATTGCTATAAATTAATGACATAATTGATTTTTATACTTTACTTTTTATTTTTATTTAAAAAAAGGTTTGTTAGGATAAAATAATTTCATTTGATTAAACATCTATCGATAAACAATTGATTTAATTATTTATTTCATTTCGTTTCTTCGTTTGAAATTGGCAGTAATTTTTTAAGCCGTCGATTTTTTATATCGTTCAGAGGCGGTGTTCCGACTGCAGCTGTTGCAGTTGTTACGACACTCGATATCATAGTTTCGTCTACATCCTGTTGATCTGTAAGCACAATTTTGCGATGTCAAATAAAATTAATTAATCCTGATTTATCAGTACCTTCGTTTGGCTTAGGAAGCGATATTGGCGCTAATGCTGCTACCATAGCTGTTGTGACGCCCCACTGTTCCCTTTCGGAAATATGTGGTGAAACGTCTTCCGTTGTTACTTCTGGTGTTGATGCTCTTGATGGTCTCAGATCGTTGAAATTTGAGTCGATGCTTCCCGGCGTATTGGGAATTTTCAATACTAAAAAGAAAATAGAGAAACAAAAAGAAAAAGTTAAGGAAAGAGAAAAATAATTTATGCCATTGACTTTCATTTAACCCATGGCCTTGAGGAAAAATTGAAAATAAAGAAAAAGAGGCGTGGAAGGTTAGTTCCTTAATTCTAGTCTGTCTGTATATCATGCAATATTGATCCAAAAGGTACAGACAGTTGTAGATTGTTGACTTCTCAGTTGTCTATATCTCTTTTACTAAAAAAATCGAAACGACTTGCTGAGAAAAACAACTGAATTTCAAAACACACTCAAGACTTTTAAATGATAGGGAAAACAATGAGCGGAGGCCCCAGGAGGCCGAAACGGTCGAAGGAAAGGAAGGGGAGGTATTTTTTTTTTTATTTAATGGATTATATGTCGTTGTTTAGATTGATTTGGTTGCTTTTATTTATGCTTTGCTGTGGACGTGGCTTTTCCTCCCCTTGGCTTCAGTTGTCTCCTTTATCTTGGGTTACTCATCGGGTTTTGCGGTATTTGTCAATCAGTTTAGTATTGCAGGAGAGGCCATTGGACTGGTGCAGTGGTATTAACTTTAGAATTAATTAAAAGACTAGATGGAAGTTGTATAAATATTTAATGACAGTGTTTGGCCTGTAACTGCAATTAGTGTATAAATTTACTTCTGCTTGAAGTTGCAGGTGTTGTGAGCAAATTTAAAAAAAAGGCTGTCATAAATAATTTTTTTTAAAAAGTTTTTTTCAATGAAGGGTTCATCAAACACATTATGAAATGCATAAAAAATCAAATATTTAATACTGTAGCAAAATTTAAAAATCATAAAAATGTGATAGAGATAATCGTTTTCGTGCAAGTGAAGTAAAGGTCACGTCAATTTGCGGCATTTCAGTATCTATATTTGGCAATTAAGCACTTTTATTTTCAATAATTTAAGTGCTAATATCTTAACACCATTAAAAATCAAAATTGTGTAAGAATACAAAAAAATTATTTAAAAATAAAAAAAAAACCGAAATGAATTTCACTACCTTTATTTAAAGCTTGAGATCAAGAAAACTTACTGTGATCTTGGTCTTCTAGTCCAGGTGATGGAGGCGACAATTGATGAAATCCATTCACTCTCCCTGGCAACGGTTCTAGTTTTCTAGGCCAAGATTGAGGCATTCGTCTCAATCCTCTGTCCGCCGGATAACTGACTGCAGAAGCTGATCCCACATGAGGCACAAGGTTATCAGACTCGAAGAACCCAGTCTCCAATGCACTGGCTGAATTGAGTTCCATAATGCGCCGATACCGAGCTTGTTCTCGACTTACATCGGGACTCGAAGTCCTAACAATTCTCGCCATTTCACCAGCGACAGTTTTTCTTAAATTAAGAGAATTGTACTTATGAACAGTTGGCCTTTGAGATGTTGAACGCATGGCGAATTATCCCAACGCTACCGACCCATTTCCATTTTGAAAAGAATTGATTAGTGGGTTGGTAACTAGGTAAACATAATGTCATCATATCGATCGTTACTTAGAGACAGATTAGTCTCAAACTGGTGCTTACTAGTGCAAACAGAGTTTAACTTTATTGTGTGTATGTTATGGATCAAAGAAATAAGGAAATAAAACAATTTTAATGCAATAAAATGAGTTTATTTATCATTCTGCCTTCTTCTTCTTGAAACCTTGAAAGCTTAAACTTTTTAATGGATCCGCAGCTCGTTTCTGTAAAGTTAAAAAAAAGTCATGAATAATGAATGATATGAATTATCATATGGTATTATGCCAATAAAAAAGTGGATGTTTAGAAATGGAAATAAAATTTCATTTAACATACATTAAATCTTCGTTCAGCTTTGGTTAATTGAGAAGTTGCCGCTTTTTCCTTTTTTATTTTCTTAGACTGTTTTGCTAAGTGCTTTAAATTATCTGGTACTATATATGGGGATGTACATAAATTTAATTATTTAAGGAATATAATAAATAATATTGAAAAACAAACCTAAATAATCAGGTACGTCTTTTAAATGATTGTGAACTTTGATCGTGTGGAGTGATCTATCGTGCCGAAGAATTTGCAAATCTCTCGGGTTATCTTCAAAATATGTCTGTAATAAAAAATAATAACTAAGTATAAGAAATTCAAAAATTAACATTTCTTTAATTGATTACTTTTAATTTCTGGGAATTCAAAAGTTCTCGTTTGATCTCTTTTAATCTAGCTTCCCGAATTGCAACTCGAGTAACAGCGCGTAAAGCGTCACGGGAACGGTATCTGAATCCTTCGACTTTATCGATTTGAAATTGGAACGGTTTAAATATCGAGTGGCCTTCTTCGCCTAAAAAAAAATTAATATTCAAATAAAATTCGTTATTTGAAGTGAAATTACGATATTTACCCTTTTGTTTTGCCAGAAAAGTTTCGACTTGTTTCATTATTTCGGCTTCTTTAATGGAAATGAATGATAGGGCACTTCCGTTGTTACTTCCACGAGCGGTTCTAAAATTTTTAAATCAAATTTAGTACACAATATAATATAATTAAATCAATCAATAATCAATTTACACACCTGCCGACGCGGTGAATATATGCATCTACGCTTGTCGGAAAATCAAAATTTATTACATTGGATACAAATTGGAAATCGATTCCTCTTGCGGAACTGTATTCCTTGTCCCGTTTGAACTTACTGAAAAAGAACACATTATTTTTTAAAACTAATATTTTCAAAATTAACTAATTCTCTTACGATTTTTTAGGTTCAGCCGCAGGTTCCACCAATGCTTTATCATCGGAAGCGATGATGATGTCGTACAATCCCTCGTTAAATTGAGATACGATGTGACAACGCGAAGCGACGGGTAATTCACAATTGAGGACACACGATGCGATGGCAAATTGCTCTAAGTATAACTTCATTCTGTCGAGAAATTGATTAACGATTGAATACACGAATTATTCGAGTTAGAGTACTTACTTGTAACATCTGTCGACGTTGCCCATAAATATGAGACATTTGCCACGGATTAAATTCAATTTTAACAAGGCGTAAATGATGACGAATTTCTCATCATCTTCACATCTATGAAAAAAATAAAACAATTTAAAATGTCATTCACGTACACATGACTGTTTGGTGGAAACTTACTTTATATGATACTGGGTCAATTGGTGTGTAGACGGCAACAGAGGTTCCTCCAATTTCAAAGTGACAGGATTATGCAATGTTAATTTTTTCAATAATTTCACTTCATCGGATAATGTCGCAGACATGAGAAAAGCTTGGTAGTGTTTGGGAAGTTCACTGAAATTATGAAAAATTATAAATGGGCAATTTTTAAAATTGTAAAAAAAATTATATACCTTAATACTTCCTTTATGTCATTCTCATAACCAAAGGAAAATACCAAATCTGCTTCATCGATAGCTATTAATTCTAAAGATTCTTTCAAATTAAGGTTTTCTGCTAGAAGGTGAGCTTTGACTCTGCTTGGTGTGCCAATTACGATGTCTGGTTTATCCACAAGAAGAACTCTGGTGTAAAAATTATTTATTAAAATAAATACAAATAAATAAATAAGTAAGTAATACGGATTATGGATATTACCTCTGAGCGTCTAATTCACAGTCAACAGAAATGTCAACACATCTGATTTCTCTCGTGCAACTTCTCGTCAATTCACCAAAATTTTTCATAATTTGTTTGCACAATTCTCTAGTTGGTGCCATGACAAGTGCCTTTGTGGCTTGAGTTTTTGTGAACTAATGAAATAAATAACCGGGTTTTGATTTTTTATCACATATTATTCTTTCCATTTTTCTGTTTACCTGTTTTTTCATTAAAATTTGTTGAATTATCGGTATAGCAAAAGCAGCAGTTTTTCCAGAACCTGTCCGTGCTCTAGCCAGAATATCTTTTCCTTCTAAAGCTAAAGGAATGGCTTTCTCCTGAATTAAAGTCGGTTCCATCCATCCTAATTTGCTTATTGCCTGGAAGATGTAAAGATGGCATGGTAAATCACTGTCATATTGTATACCATTCTCAACCTTTATCCACCGTGCTTTAAACATACCTTTAGGATACGATCGTCCAAACCCATCTCATGAAATTGTAAAAACTTTCCATCATCACTATCATCATTTTTACTAGTACTAGCCATTATTTTTAATTTTTTAGGGTTATTTCCAACCAACGTGGTTGTATTTCGTCTTAAATTTAGTTTTCATATCTCCCAATAGGTGGTTTATTGTCGGGTGACGAGTTATGACGTCATATATTACGTTTACTTCCTGTTTTGTACATTTAAACCGCCTTTTTTGATAACTTTTATTTTCAAGAGTTATTTGCCGCTCGAGATTCTGAAGTTTTGCTGGTTGAACTAAAAGATACAGAATAGATCTAGAGGAATCCCAATCCAAGAAACGGTAGTGCGAAATAGGTTTAAACTCATAGAAATACGTATGTTGATTCAAAATTTTTGTTGCAGAGAAATAGATCCCGACGGATTTGAACGGACCAAAAAAAATAAACGAAGCACAGAAACTAATTCCAAATAGCAGTTTAACCCCGAAAAGGATTATTTGCAGGCTGCAATTCGAACCGTATATCAATTCACACACCGCATGCCGCCTCAACCTTGCGCTTAAGTGTCAAAATGGTGCTGCACTGCTGTCATCCGAAGTGTCATAATGACTCCCGCAAATCAAATCCAAAAGGATTGACTTTTATTAAGTTTCCCCTTCCTAAGTGGCACAAAGAAAAGTGTGATCGTTGGTTGGCAGCATGTAAAAGGGTTAGCTACACCAGAAATACATACATTTGTTCACTCCATTTTGTGGGAGGTGCTGGTCCCAGTAAAGAGCATCCTGACCCTATTCCAGCAGAAATAACCAAAGAAATGGTAAGAAATAAAATAAATAAAATAAAAGAAATTGTAAAATAGTTCAAATTTTCAGACAAACACATCACGTGCTGCCTCAACCTTGCACTGCTGTTATCCAAGGTGTCATAATGACTCTAGCAAATCAAATCCAAAAGGATTGACTTTTATTAAGTTTCCACATCCAAGGTGGTTCAAAGAAAAGTGTGATCTTTGGTTGGCAGCATGTAAAAGGGTTAGGTACACAAGATATACTTATATTTGTTCACTCCATTTTGTGGGAGGTGCTGGTCCCAGTGGTGAGCATCCTGACCCTATTCCAGCAGAAATAACCAAAGAAATGGTAAGAAATAAATTAAAAATAAATTAAAAATAAATTAAAATTAATTTTTTTTTTAAATACCTTGTAAATAACTTTTTAAAAATTTTTTTCTTAAAATAACTTTTTTAAAAGAAATAAAACTTTTAAAAATCAAAAAAAAACTTTTTAACGTTTTAAAAATTCAAATTTTATAAAAGAAATTAATTTTAATTGAAAATAGTTAAAATAAAAATTAAAAACTAAATAAAAAAGAAAATAAAACACTAAATTGAATGTTTTATAGCAAGGAAGTTCCTCAACCACTACAATTCAACCAGATTCATCTGCCACTGAAAGTGAACAAAGTCCACCTGAAATTAGAGCAAGTCCATCTGCAACTGGAGCCAGCTCAACCACAGCCCAACCAGAAGTACAGGCAATTCCAAACATTGAATCAAGAAGTGATTCAGCTGTTGCATGTTCCTCTGCTGAACCTCTTAGCATCACATTTGCTGCTTCTGAAGCTGGGGTTAGTACCTATTTTAAAAAGTAATATTTATTAGTCAGAAGTATAATTTTACTTAATTAACTTTATAGCAACTGAATTTGAAACGACCACGTGAAGAAAGTGATTCTTCTAGGAAACAAATCAGACGTGTTGAAAGTGTCCTAACCATGTATAATAGTGCTGATGTTGTTGTCCCAGGAGAAGAGTCACGTATAAACTGGAATGAAATTGTTTTAAAATTGCTACAACAGTTTAGCGCTTTAGACTGGTGTGTCAGTATGACAATGGAAAGCATTTTTATACACAAAATGCAAACAAATGTTGCAATTAAAAGTCTTATCATTGATCGTCATAATGGTAGCTATACCGTAAAAATCTTTGACAGACAGCTAGAAGCACAGTTAATAACTGCAATTGTGGAAAAAGTTCCAGTAATAAGTGGTTGTGATGATTTGTTTTTAGTTT
>JAQFZO010002623.1:0-11690 GCA_034695885.1 Geophilus flavus | reverse complement strand
TTTATGCAACATAAAAATGTCATTTTTCAGCTTTATTATGCCAATGTTTGACAGCAACATTATTTTTTGTTATAAATCTAATGTTCACATTGAATTTAATGTTGCTAAAATGTTCAAAAAATTTGTTTCTGACTGAGATTAAAATCTTAACGTTTAAACCGCAAAAGATTGTTACTATTCCAAATAACATTGCAGAGCACTATTATGGCAACATTATCTCAAAACTAGCTTTTAACAAGAATTGATACACTGGAGTTAAACATTGTGATAACATTTATTCAATGTGATTTTACAACTGACAACATTCAAACATTCCTCCAACCTTCAGAAACATTATTCCAGTGTTTCCTTGTTTCCTGAGAAGGTAACGATAACTTAAAGATAATATACAGTATAACTGAAAGAAGCGAATACTAACAGGACAAATCTGAAACACATGACATCACTTTCATAAATAGCTAATTGTCCAAACACAGACTAAATCCCCATATAGTGTATATGCAAATTGCAATAAACAAATCCCAACAGATGCGCCATAACACCCCACAATCACTAAAAAAAATTTTTCATAATTCCCCACCCCAACAAACGCCCATTTATCACAACATTTCAACCCAAATTCCCACCAACCGCACGAAAAATGTCTACAAAAGTGCAAATCCTTGGCACAAGTCGAATCTTGGCTCGATGCCTTAAGCCGTAGACAATGGTGGAACCTTGTCAACATCCTACAGGGCCAAGAGCAGCAATTGAAATTCGTCGCTATAAACCAGCAAAAGAGAAAAGAGAGCGCGCGTTAGGCATCGGGCCATTAGCCTCGTCCACAGGCTTAAACTTTTAGTAGTCGGCGATTGTATCCACGCATGCCTGGCTTTTAATTATGAACGTGGGGGATATTACTCGCTCGACGGTTTCTTCTGGCTTTTGTGTACACATTACTCGATTTTAAGCTGAAATAAATACTAAATAACAAATTACGCACCGGTTAATTTCTCTTCCACTTTCATCAGCCGCCGTGTTTATAATTGAAGGATGTGGAGAAGGTATTCTTGGATGAAAAATCGTTTTCTGTCGTTTGTAATTTATAATTTACTCTGAGAAAATTATTCCCCGCTTCATTTTTCAGTGTTTATGTTAAATCAAAGAGGTGAAGTGGGAGATTTTAATATGAGTTGATGAATTATTGAGTGGAATTATGTGTTTAAAGTCTAGGTTTTGAGTTTTCAAATGTTTATGAATTAGGTTTGGGGTTGGAAATGAGGGAATGTGAAGGTATGATACTTGGTGTGACACTGGTAATTTGTTGTATTGTTGTAATATATATGTGAGAAACAATGGTGCATGTGCATTAATGCTGTTGAAATCATACTGTAGTTGAAAGGCTCTGTAGAAGATGTTTATGATGTTACTATAAGGCTTCTGTAGATTTTGTTTAATACCTATCCTATTGCCACCTAGCGGCATTTTACTGTACATTCTCTAGTTTTGTGTTTGAAACACTTTTTAGATTTATTTTACCACTTCTGGACACTAATATCCACAGTAAGTAGTAACTTAGTAGTTACCTTGTAGTAACTTGTAGTTAACTTTGGTTGTTATTCTGTATCAGAAGGCCTCTGTAGAAAGAATTGTAGAATGTTACCTAGAGGCTTCAGTAGTTTATTTTGTTACTATTGCCACCTATAGTGTTTTTTACTGTCTTCTGTTGTAATGACTGACAAGATGACAGCATATTAAAGTTCTTGCTTTTTATTAAAAATTTACTGATGTGGTTAATGACAACTGCTTCCACCAGAGGGGCATGGGGTTGGGAAGTCATCGTCTTTAAATATTAAAGACAAAAATGTTTTATTTCAGGTTTTATTTGTGTAATAATGAAAATATCACCAGATCACTAAAGCCCACTTAAAACCTTATTCAATGGCCTTTAACACATGCCTGCAGCAATTAACAGTATACACCTAACATTATGACCTGGTCAAATCACCAATTATTAGCCAGCAAACACTGATGCAGGGTTGCAGACACGACACCTAACCCTCTCATCCAAGTACCTGAAACACAGTAAAATGACAATATTTACCCAACTCATGCCCTAATCAAATAAGTATTTAAAGAACAAGGGTGGAACAAAAGCCTAGACCAGACCAAATAATTTCTAAATGATTAAATTAAAGATAAACAGGATCTGTTTGATTGAACTTATAGGAAATGGAATGATTGGCCCAATCCAATAATTCACTCAAATTTGATCTCCTTTAGAGCTCAAATGTTTTTGCAATAAAAAAAGGGCCCAAAGCTCAATTTCTATCCTATCTGTTTTGATTTTTAATCTTCTTGATGACGTATTGGCAGGGTTGGGTAAGTTCCTTAGTTTTTGGAACTCGTTCCCGTTCCAGTTACTTTACAGAAAAAAAAGAACTCGTTTCTGTTTCCGTTCCAGTTTTTCCAAAAGGAACACGTTCAAGTTCCAGTTCCTTTATAGAAGGAACACGTTCCAAAAACGTTCAATTTTTTAAAAAATTCTGTTTTGTTTAATTTAAAAAAACTTTCAAAAAATTCCACTTGGGGGTCAAGGTCAAGAAAATACAAACACCAATCATGTGTTTTGGTTTGACAATATTAGAAAAAAATAATCTTATTTTATGTTTCATCCTTATTTTCAGTTTTTAAAAAAGGAACTGAACAGAAAACGTTCAGTTCCTTTAAAAAAGGAACGGTGTTCATGTTCCCGCTCCCAGTTAATAAAAGGAACGCATTCCTCGATACGTTCCTATTTACAAAAAGGAACGCGTTCCTACCCAACCCTGCGTATTGGACACTACTCCTCAGTAATTTCAGTCTTTCAGCGTTTTTTCCAAATGACTTGCTGTTATCTTTTGATAGTTCTACAACAAAGTTTCTTAATTGTACGCGGAGGTGTTCAGATGTTTTACCCATTGGTGCAGCTGACAATGGGAATAGACTCTCCCATACATTACTGTACACCCTTATACTAAATTTTATGAGAAATTCAATGGCGTAATTGGATTATTGATTAATTACAGTTGACATGTAGAAATCTTGCATTAAAACGTTTTTGCCTTACTGTATGAACGATAACAACATTCATCGCCATATTTCCGCTTTCACTCAACTTCCATCCCATAATGCACTGCACCACACCCACTTCCTCACTTCAAACTTTGAATTTATAAGAAAAAAAAATTTCATCATCCCATGGATGATAACCCATAAAACTTCTCAATCTTCCATCTCATCCAACTGCCAGCAAATGATTTATCGAACGAATCGAAGGGAGCGATTCAAATGGTCAACGGGGAGTTGGTTATAACCGATGAAGAGCGAGAACGCTGTTGAGAAATGGATGCCATTCACCAACCCCCTCCGTATCGAGTGTCTAATGGTCAATAGGACTCCCTTCAAATTTGTTGTTGTTCACTGCCAAGTCCTAAGCCTACTTTTGTCATTAATGGCCCCACTACAGAAATATGAGGTTTCTATAGTAACACCCTTTTAGTATACATGTTATCCACAGCGACAGCGAAAAGCCGGCCATAAGGAGGCATTTCACTCCGGGTAATAAAAGACCGGTCACTTATATTCATTTATGGATTCTCTTTATTAATTCAACAAGGCATGAAATGGAGGAAATGTCGAGCCTCGTGGTAATATCCTCCTCATGAGTCCGTCTTCCAGATGAAATATTTATCAGAAGAGAGTGACCCGACAGTGCTTAACTCCCACAAACTGAGTCGGCGTTTGCGAGGAGCAACGCATCGTCAGCACTTCGTAACCAACTAGATCAACATTTCTCGGGTCACTGGAAAATCGAGAATGCCGAGCGCTGCTTTCAGCAACTCCGGCAGATTTTTTTTCTTTCTTTTTTTGTATGTACCTGGTTCATCCTGCCAATAGGCATATGTTTTAAGTGTCGCGTCGCAATGGCGTGGAATGGAATGATAAAGCGTGCGGTGAATAAAATGTTGTGGGTAGATAAGCTTATGCGATGTTGAAGATTTTTTCTTATATATGGTACCTGGTTCATTCTGCTATAGGAAAATGAATTGTGGAATGAATCTTTCTTAACTGTCCAATTGTTTGACGACAAAATAGTCACTCTTGTGCATTCCGAATAAGCATCAACAACAATAAGAAACATCTTTCCATCTAATGGTGCAGCAAAGTCCACTTGTATTTTCAACAACAATATTCACATTTTGCTTAACTGTTTCATTAATAAGAAATGTTACCAATATTAAAGAGAATGTAAGCTTAACTGTGTAGTTCCTATACATTTATGTGGTTTATTCTGCTGATAGGCTTACATACATGCTGTAAAAAGTGTCATCAAAGTGTACCTAATTATAGATTTTCTTTTGGGATGAATAAAATGTTGTGGATGAATATGTTGGAGAAGAGATATGTAGGCAGTTGTAGAGAGGGAGTAAACAAGGAATCAATAAAAATTCAATCTCAAGGAAAATAAGAAAATTAAATTACATGAATCTGTATTACTGTCTACGGAGTATAAAAAGAAAATGGAATTTGTCAAATTTGTAAAAACAATGGGTTTTATGTTTTGTTTTCTTTTTAAAATTTGATCAACTCTAGAAATTGTCTAAATTTAATAATAAGTTTTTAGCTCAATATGATACTGTTGTTTTCCAAAAATAGTTTCTAATTGATGTTTATTAACAGTACTTAAACTAATATGTAGTTTCAACAATGGTTTTTCTAATTTCTTTCTCTAATTTTCAACAATAACCAACATTTAAACCTCAAAATTACCACAATAAACAATAACAACCTCAAAACCACAATCACATTTAAATTATCTCATTATATTTAACAGACCAAAAGATCACCTCAATTTAAGCTACTCTCCTTTCCTCATAACCTGACTTCCAGGACCCCTAGAGGCCAAACAGCAAACAAAGCACCTTTATAATTCCAAAACACATAACTACTTTTTTCCAAACCCCTGCAAACTTCCTTCAAAATTCAAAACTGCAAGCCCCACAGGTCAAAACCTGTGATTTCAAGCTGATCTCTACACCATCATCTTTTCCTTGCTTCAAGCCTTCAATTGTTTGACTCATTCCCTGTTCTTTGAAACCCTGTTAACAGTAGCAAAAGAGCAATCAAAGTTTGTAGCTGTCACAGTTCAAATTACATCAAAACATCTCCAATTTCAACAAATTCAATTTCCCTTTTTTTTTCTCTCTCTCTCTCTTTCAATCCCTACTTTTTAGATTTTCTTTTCCTGCTATTTGATCTTTCAACATCTCCAGCTTCCTGTTGCCTGGCAACTCCAGTTCTCATCATCTCTTTTCGCTGGCGTGCTTCACTAATGGTGCAATTTGCTCGTTGTAACCTTCTTAAAAAATAAAATAAAAAAGTCTCTGCCATTAACCAAGGCCAAATTGAACTTCTTTAAATCCTTTTTATTCTTCTAAGCAGTCCTTTGCAAAACCGAAGACTGCCAAGTGCTTAGCCTGCGAGATCATTAACACCCGGTGCTAATGTGGCAGTCGATAAATTTCAATAACACAGCCAACAATATTGCTAGAAAAAACTTTTTCAAAAAATTCAAAAATTTTTTTGTTCCATTAATGTTGGAACTGAAAAGAACTAGGAATTTTGCTCGAGAATCGAGAAAGAAAAAATGTTGAATGAGAATTCTCGATCACAATCTCTTGTATAGCTAACTGTTTAGGCCTGCAGCAAATGAAGGCTGAGGCGCATGTTTGGGTGTAGGCAAACGCAAGTGTATGCCTGAAACTACGTTCCCCAGCAAAAATGTGCAGTCACCAGTTTTTCGGTTGCTGTGTTGTTTGAGTTGTCTGAAAGTGTGGGATGATGTAATCCATACTGAATCACATTTTGAGACAACCGGCGATGGAAAAATTCGTTTTTCAAAATATATAGTTGCCACATACGTATACGTACCATTCAAACTAGTTTTCGAAAGATGAATAGAACTGCTTTTAGCATTTTTTGTGCTTACCTAGTATTATACAGACCACGTTTCTCTATAATCCTTGTTTTCAAGTTAGTTAGTGCGCAAGTACGCAGTGCTTTAAAAACGTGCACTAGCACTTATTTTTGTGGCAGGCCTTAAGCTAAGTCACACACCATTCACACAGACATTTCAGTTATACGCAACTGCAGAAACAAGTTGCATTGTGGGAAAAAATGTTTCTGTTCCCATACGCAAGGTTCTTCTGTTCACGTTTCTGTTGGTAACAAGCGAGCTTGATGTTCGTTGCGTACAGCCAATTAAGTACTCAGAAGATGTCACATGACACGTGCTTCAAAATGGCAGCCATCGTCCTGCCTTTTCATTGGCTACAGCTTGATCCAGAAACATTCAGCTGCTTCAGCTGTGTAAGCTGTGTTGCAGAAACTTGCAAAAACAGAAACAGAAACAGAAAGAGCAACAGAAACAGAAATGTCTGTGTGAATGGTGTGTGAACCTAGCTTTAGTCTTTAAGTTTTTACTTATTAGTTTTAACAAGTTCTTAGTTGTTGTAAAGCTATAGGTTCTTCCTGGTTGTTTGCTCTAGATGCGGTAATACCGTTGCGCATTAGGGTTAGCACATCTAACTGGGCCAACTGCAGTTAAAGCAACATCTGAAAATCTCCCAAAGTTATTTGTAAGTTGGAAATGCTGAGTAAGCACTTGGGTGTTTCTAACTTCAAGAGGTAGTTTAATACTGACAGGTTTAAATGTAACAAATGACACCATTCACTGAAGCAGAGGAGCACAACTCACTATTTTCTCTACCGTATCTTGGAGGAGTGTCGAGATTTGTCTTTCTTCTAAAACACATCCGAAACAAGAGACTCTGAACACCTGGCACAATTAATTGTTATTACTTCTAGCATTGTAGTTAATGCCATAACATGTAAACAGATTTGACAAATTGTTTTCGCGACAAATGTTCATTTGGCAATTTACTCAGTTGATAAATTTATGCAAACATTTCTCGCATCGGTGAATCCTCCGCCTCTTCTGCCATCAGATTTCTAATAAAGAAACCACTTAGTCAGAATGTTTGTAAGTAATGCACTCGACATCTGATAAACCACTTATCTAAAGAACGGTAATAGTTGTACTTAAATCTTGCATTGCTACTTAAAATTCTAGAAATCTCCCGGGTATTGGTGTGAGCTTAATTCAGTCCTTTGATGTCGAAATGCACTTGGGTAACTGCCAACATTTATATTAAACCTTACCTTAGCTTCATTCTTTTATATACTCTTATTTCTAAATTTGCCCATTTATTCAATTTAACTGGCTCCAATAAAGGCACCATCGGTTGTGTGCCCTGCCCTCTGGTGGCAAAATATATTTCTCACATTTCTGCGTATCTGCACAATATCATGGAAGATTGCAGCATTATTTAATGCTTACATGTAGTTTAAGCCGTGATCGTATAGTGGGTAGAACATTACGTTGTATATCGGAATTATCAATATAACTAAATCGATTTAACTGACCGTAATAAAAATTCCAGTAAAAAATGGACACAGTCGTGAACCCTCTGGTGATAAAATACATTTCCCCATTTTTTCTTTCTTGTGTAATACAGTAACATGAAAGATTATAGCATTTTCAACACTTACAAGTCGCTATAAAGCCGTAATCGTATAGAGGTAATACATTGCGTAAACTGAAACAGCTTTTAACAAAACCCAAAATGTCTTCCTCATTAAACTTTTTCCCAGCATTGTATTCCCTGCATGCACTTTATAAATTGCTTTTAGTCTCAGATGAAAAATTCAATTTAGGAATTTCAATTTCAAACCAGCACTGCTGACACATTTCAAAATAATAAAAAAAAGAGTAGAAAAATCATAAATTATGGCTTATACTCCTGGGAATATTAATAAACAGCTACAAAGTGTTAAAATAAAAGATTGATGACATAATACTTAAAGAAGATAAAATAATTTGTAGCAATATGAGAAAGAGAATGCATCAATACTTGAAATGGTGAAATAAAATGACAAAGTGGAAAGTTGTGTTGGTTTTAAAGATTTTTTCCCCCACTGCAGAGCATGTTAAAGGACATTCAGCTGTTTGGTTTATTGGAATTCCAGGCTCACTCAAGCACAACCTTAATGCTAGATGAAAATAGGGAGGAAAGAGAGAGAAAAAGAGGTTGAAAGAGGAAACTGCAGCTAAAGTGAATGCCTTCCCAAAATAATTAAGAGAGAAAAATTGTAATGATCCAATTTCCCTCACTTTGACTTTGAGTGGTTATCTTGGATTTAAAGTGCTTATGTGGTAAAGTAGGGGTTGTTAGAAGTTGAAAATATATATATCTTACCTCAGATATCCAGCTGAAAACCGGCATCTAGGAAAAAGAAAGGAAAATATTAGAAAATTTAAGATTTTGTTTTATTCGTGGAAGATTATTTTGTGGATAAATTAAAATTTAAGAAAAAAAATCTGCCGTGACCAGGATTCGAACCTGGGTTATTGCGGCCACAACGCAATGTACTAACCACTATACGATCACGGCTATGGTGACACACATGTTCAGTCTTGTTTCTAGGCTTGATATTTGCGGTCGTGCTAATCGACAAGGATCAAGCCTGACGTCAAGATTTTTTGTTACAACCGTGATCGTATAGTGGTCAGTACATTGCATTGTGGCCAAAACCCGCAACAGTGTCTCGTGTCGACGTCGCGACATGCAGGCCAACAATTTTTTATTAAAGCGAGGCGAAACAATTCCCACCGCGTGAGGTTTCATAATTCATTGTTGTGGGTCTCTATAGGGCATTTTGCGGTCGTTGGTACGCCATTTTTAATGTGACAGGTGAGAAAGCAATTGGACATGTGTGAATTGCCAACGTCCTGTTCTTGGCTGATGCATTTAAGATTTAAAAGCCTCTCGTGCACACATCTTTCACTCGAATGGCGTCGAGAGGGCGTTTTCTTCGCGCATGCGTAGCGAGTCGCGAGTCGATAATGCTCGACGTGACAGCAACAGCTGAGTTTGGCCACTCGAGTTTTCGTCGGTGTTTGTCTTCTTCATTCATCGATTTTGATGCGAGTGTCAAAACGACCGGATGAGATGCGTTTTTCATATGGGATTAGAATTTGTAAGAGGGAAAGAGGGGAAAGAGGGGGTGATGGGAAAATGGAGAGGGATGTTTGTTTAATTTATTTATACTTGCACATTTTCTGTCATCTTTTTTATTGATTTTTGTTTCCGGGGAGATCAGTTAGTGGAAATATGTAAATACGTTTAAAACATTAAAATTGCTTATTGTCAGTTTTTCATGGTTGTCTGCATGTGAATTGAATGTTGACAGGTTAACAAGATGTCTTGAATGATTGCCTCCTTGTGTCTCTGCGTGAAAAAAGTTGCATATTTTGACACCAGGTGGCACAGCTTGATTCCCATTTATTTGGAAAAGATTCTCGAATTTTTACTAGGCTAATACCAATGTCCTACATCTCAGGATTGGCAGAAGTAAATTCAGTTTGAAAATAAAAGGAACTTGACATTCGTCTTGAGACCAGTGGACTGGAAATTTCCCACAATTTTTTTAAGACAAAATTCAGGTTAAATGAACTACAAATTCATTCATGCAAGACATGAACTGAAGATTCATCATGGTAATAGTCAACTGGAAATTCACCACAAATGAACTAGAAATTCACCAGATATAAAAGTGAACAAGAGTTCCAGTGAGTTTATAAATTAAGAGTTCACTTATTAAGCCTACTAGAGACATATAAACTTACATTTACTGTATGTATGCTAAAAGGTGAATTTTAAGTGAAAAGGAAAAGTTAGTTTTTGGGCGAGAGAAATTTTATTTTAAATAAAATTTTAAATCTAACTGTAAGTGCAAAAATCATTAAAGAATTTTGGAATGATAATTTTGGAAATTTTTGCGGTACCCCATTTGGGACTCCCAAGTTTTAAAGAATCCCTAACTATCTACATATGCGTCCATACACATACAGTATGCTTGCCAGAAAGTGCACAAGTTTCTACTGTTTTTTACGTGGAATCGGGGACACCAGTGTATCAATCATGTGACCCAAATACCGTATCGTATCTGTTGCAAAATTACATTTGCCTAACTTTACTTTCAAATTTGCTTTTCTTAACCTTCCTACGGCCAACAGGGGTCTATTTTCATCCCTCAAATGTAAAAAAATTAATAAAAAATAGTAAAATTATCAGAAAACCAGCCTAACCCACGTGTATATTCTTTAAACTCTTCATATAATTTGAATGTGAAATTAAAAAAAAAAAAAAAAAATTGTTCCGGTCAAAATTGACCCGGGTTGGGCTGGTGCTGTTGCTTTAAAAGCCAACAGTGCACATGCGCAGTTTGTCGGGGTCTTTTTTAGACCCCAGTTGGCCCCGCAAGGCCTTTCATTACATAGGCCGTAGGAAGGTTAATTTCTCGAACACAGTATCCAAATCACGCAAACGATCCTCAAACGTCTTCGAAAAAATGATTAGATCATCGAGGTATGCGATACACACAACCCGAAAAGATTCCGTAAAACTAGATACAGTAGTGAATCAGTTGTATACATACAGCTAATATCTGTTCGTTTTAAACTTCTAGAACTTTTAATGCAGTGGAGCCATAGCATATTATAGCGTCAAAAAACACTTATTTTCACTCTCATCCTGCATGAAATCACATACACTTCTTTCCACATGAGCAGAAAAATTTCATTTCACTCAGAAGTGTATACTCGCTTTAAAATGGAACAAATTTCAGTTTATTTATGAAAAAAAAATGATCGATACAATCAATGAGGGCCATTTTTCCGTCCTTCATTTTTAATTAGAGTGCTTTGAAGGGTGATGGATGTAAAAATTTTCTGCCCCATTTCTTCCTTTAATTGGAGATTCGCAGCAAACATTGATTACTGGGACTCGCGTTTGAAATCAAAGTGGATGCTCAGTTGGGAGGAATTCGGTCACTTACCTTTTGACCATCACGCAGCCACGTGATATGCGGGGGCGGGTCTCCTGTGGCTAAACATGGAATGCTCAAATCCACGCCAAAGCTCACGTTGTATCCTGACGGCCATTCGATGATCCGTGCGGGTTCTGTGGATGGAATAGAAAATAGTGGTTAGAGTTATGTGGCCACGTGTATGGTACTTTGCTGTTTTAAACAACAAACAATGGTAACTTATGAGTATTTGAACCATGTTGGACATGAGACAAAATTTTTCCTACTATGTTTAAGTGTCCATTGCCATATGAACTAAATTGTACAAAATTGACGAAAAAATAAATCACTTCCGGTTTGGTTTGGTTTGTAGGAGAAGAACTACTTCCGTTTGGTACTTTCGGTTGAAAGTTTTGATTTTTTTTATACTGTAAAATTGATTTTGTAAATAGGAAAAATAAAATCACTTCCGGTTTCAGGATTTTGTGAAAGAATTGGAACTTCCGGTTTGTTAATTTTGAATTTTTTAAAAATATAATTGTAAATTGGTAATATTGTACTAAATTGATGGAAATAAAATCACTTCCGGTTTGGTTTGTGGGAGAAGAACTACTTCCGGTTTTAAAATATTTCTGTATTCTGTTGAAAGTTTTAATTTTTTTATACTGTAAAATTGATTTTGTAAATAGGAAAAATGAAATCACTTCCGGTTTAAGGATTTTGTGGGAGAATTGGAACTT
>JAQFZO010002622.1:0-11693 GCA_034695885.1 Geophilus flavus | reverse complement strand
ACACTAATAAATTTTGTCTTTATTTATATACCTTTTGTCTCTATTTACCTACCTTTAAGGTACAAGGGACAATTGGCAATATTGCACCTTTAAAGGTACTTAAATCTACCTTTAAGGTGTATTAAAACACCTTGATCCGGGACTAGAACCGGACCTGGACTGGGATTAAAGTTGTGGGAATATTCGGGTCCGTAACCAGCCAACCAACAGATAGGGAAAATTTGGAATCTGACCCGGGGTTTGAGACCGCAATTGTAATTGAACATGTCTGTTGTAATTCTTTATTGTAAATGCCAAATGCCAAATATAGTCAACTTTAATCGTCAATAGTTGAAGTGTTTATTTTTGTGTTTTTAGTTACCGTATCTTGATATTTATATTGTTTTTTAAAAACGGATTTTTTTTTATTACAGATTGACGATTGGTTGCTGCGTGAGATTATCGGCTGCTGGTAAAGAATTAGGTAGGAACATTTGCTTCCTATCTTTTTAAATTTTTAAATCTTTTATCACGTTGATATGAATGTTAGTCATTTGTTTTCTGAAATTGTCGCTATACGGCGCTACTGTGTGGAGTTTGATGATAGTCGACCTTGAAAATTTCACCACTCATACGGCGTGAGTTTGATGTAACAAAACGAGTAGGGATAGGTTGAATCTTGTTTTGAAGTATTGTTTTGGGTGTATCGGTGTTTTAGTGAATGCAGTAATGAACTTAGTAAATAGCCCAAATGATGACAAAGGTGAAAACTCGAATTTTATTTCAACTTTAAATGTAGGTAACCATCATTTTTAATGGAAATTCACTGGCATTCGGCGCTGGGTGGACAGGGTTAGCGCTTACAAAAACGTTGGTTTAATACACACGTTTTCCCCGGTTCACATTTTTCGTTCTGTTTTGGTAAAAAAATTGACGATGGGGAAAATCAATGTTCGGAATGTTGCTCACAGAAAAGAAACTTGTGGGGAAAGAAAAACAGAATACAGTATTTTGTTTAACGATGCGTACTGCGCAGACAAGTTCTAGGTCACTCGAACACCTACATCACAACCAAGCTTAGACTAACAGGAAGCTACAATCCTTTGCGTGACAGGAAATAACGTGACTGGTTGATTTTCGAAAAACAAAGAAAAAATGATAAAATTGTAAATGACAGCCAAGGTAATTCTTTGAAGGAAATTTTGTGAATCCTACAAAGAGTTGACTTGTATAAGGAGGGAGAAAGAAGGGGAGCCTAAATTTCGATGCCACACTCGCCACAAAAACAAGGAACGCATAAATTTTGCTAATAATTTTTAAAATTTATTTAATGCTGAAAGAGCAACGGGAAAATGAAAGGCTTCTTTCTCTAAGTGTTTGCAACTGCAGTGAAATTGGCATTTATCTCGAGTAGGTAACAAATATTTCATCGTATCTCACGTGTGTTCATCCTTCGGGCGAGGGGAGGGGAAGGGAGGGGAAGGAGGCCGGGCATCTGCCTTGATTTCTTTTCATCTGAGAATCGTGCATAGTTTTGATGCTGCAATAATTTCGCATTGTAAAAAATAATTTAGTTGACTGAGGGACAACCAAGAGTTTTAATTGTTGGTACCTACACCTAAGTTTAGCTCAGTATTTAATTGTGTTACCAGTATTACTAATTTGATTCCTGGTGTAATGAAATTCCTTGTTTGTCTTTGTTTTGCGTTTAGCCAACCTGTTTTTAGAGTGTGCTAATCAAATATTCGATTACGATCGTTCCATTGAAAATCTTTCTTTGTTTTGTTTGTTATAGGGCAATAATAATTTATTTGTTCACTTGGCAATGAACTTGGAAGTTCCATTGTTCATGCCAAGTTGTGGGAAGAAAGTATCAATAGGTGATCCCACAACAATGCATTACACGTGAAAGATGTAAAATAATTGATATTGTCTTCAATTATTCTCGCAAATTTATACATTGTGTGCTCCCTGTATATATATTGACATTGTAACGTTTACTGGTTCAATTGTATTGATTTTCGTAACGGATTCTTGCTCGGTCGGTATGTTCTAAACTTAAATTTACTGAAGGCAGGATTGTTTGTTAGATATTTTTTAATAGAAACATGGTCGCATTGTTGTTTGTCGTCATTTTGGGCTTGACCAGCAGTCGTGGCGTGTCGTGCGATTCGCTAGGACGTGGGCGGGACGATGCGAAAACTTCTTTTGTCGATGATTCCGATTCCAAGACGGAAAGAACGACGCCCGTGGGCATCATTATTGGGACAGTGTTGTTGGGTCTGTTCTTCATATTCGTTGCTATTTTGTTTGTAATTACGTTACCAGTGTTTCCTGTATTTTTGATATTTGTACCATGTCTTTTTATTGTTTATATTATTATTCTGCTTATTTTGATTATACTTTAAATAATGATATAATTTTATTGTTGGAAAAGTTATGGATATACATACTGACTATTAAAAATAGAAGCACTTTGTTATCATTATACAGAAACTCAAGAAAATCAATGCATTTACTATGATGATTAAGGATTGCAGATGATTGCCAAATCATAATTTCGTAATGTTTTAAAGCTATTGGGGATTTTGCGGAGATGCAACTTATAAGACGTATCTTATGACTTAAGCCATACAAGTAGGTATATACAAACAAAACTGGTTGAAATTTGCTTAATCGTACAAACGAGTTGGGTCTGTTCCAAGAATGATGATGATGACTTACCATAGATAAATATTATTGAACTTACGGGAAAACCCAGTGAGCTTATTTTGCAAGAATTTGTTGCTAAACTTTTCGTGAACTTTTTGTTTTTGTTGTGGTCTAATGAGCATTGGATTTTTTTTTTTTTGCCATCTCACGTTTGAAACATTCAAACCGAAAGCGTGAAATATTGAATAGCTGATTATTAGGTACGATTTGTACAGACAATTAACATATGTTATAAATGATATGTACGCACAGTAGTTTATTATTTTTTTAATACGCATGAATTATCGTTGACATGCAGGTGAGCCCACCTTTGGAGTAAGAATTTTTCCGGGAAGGTTTTGAAATTACCGTACATTAAATCTAATGTTAGTTGCAACAAGGTCAATTAAATTTAAAAGCAGCTCTTGAGTTGCAGCAAATATGAATTAATTATAATTATAATAAAAATTATAAAATTAAAATAAAAATTTAAAAAATGTAACAAATTATTTGTATTGTGCAATTTAAAAAATATATATACCGGGTACTTCCTCATTCCTGTGGAATAAATCGCTCAATTGCTGATTTATACTTTTGACTTCAATAGGGGAAACTTTTCATGCTATTGTATTAATATTAAAATGTGAAGAAACAGGATTCAAACACACAGTAATGCAATTTCCACAACGTTTTGCATTTCACAAGAGTCGGGAACATTTATTTAAAATCTATTTTGTTTCACAACACAATATTTCTCTTCGTGATTCTTAAGCCGGGACACATTCCGCAAGTGGTGGGCAGGGACATACAAAGCACTGAACTTGATTCAAAGCGCACTTTTCACCAGCACCACATTTTTTGTTCTGAAAAAATGAAAAAAAAATCGTAATTAAACATATATGAGTATTACGGCGATCAAAACATGACATAGCGAAAAATATTTACCACACACTCATCTGGTAAAAAAAAAAAAGAGAGAAATTGGTTAGTGAATGTATAACTGAATTTTTACAATATTATTTCAAACTTACTGCAACAGTGACACTTCTTGCAGCCATCTTGGTCCACATACGGCAAACAGTTCTCGGGACATACTTCTTCAGCGGGACAGGTGGTGGTTGTTCGACCTGCAACGAAAGATTGTTGTTTTATCTTAAATAACAATAGCTGCGTGCAAAAGCTAAATGTGTGGTGGTCTGGTCTTGGTACATATTTACATCGTTTTACGGGATAACACGGGGCTCTTATACAGGTAACTTCTTCTAGATAACATTCTTGACCTGAAGGACAGGCATCTTTCTGTTTATATGAGTCAATTATTATATATTCAGTTTAAAACTTTAAGTTCTACTTACTTCCAGACAAGGATTTTTGAAATCTATATTAAAAAATATTGAAAATATTATTAATAATTTTTTTCCCTTTATTGTAAATTTTGCAAGTCAGTCAGGAAACTCACCGCTGTTTTTTTCGCAATAGCAACCAGGACACTGGCTGTTGCTCTGTCGAGTGGGGACGCAATAACTTGCGCATTTGAACATCATGCATGGCGTTTGACCTGTCAATTTAGAATATAAATTTAAAATGGGAAATTAAACGTGCAGCGCGCGCACATATTTACATCTTGGCTGGAGTGGGAAATAATCGTCGGTGCAGTTTGGTGGCATTACTTGAGGAACGTGGTGAAGGACACATTCGGCTCCATCGCCACACTTAAGTGTCTGCAACAGACAAAAAAATTAAAATTAGTATAATGATTGTCAATTTTTTTAAAACTTTAATTTTTTCTGAATTATAAATACAGAGTATACATACAGAACAGGGGTTTTCGAGTGGTTTCTGATTACAACAGTTGGAATCGTCTCTATTTGTGTATCCGTAACATCCTTCAGTAGTCCCGTAACCTTAGAATTCAGATTTGTCATTTACCGTAATCGTAATTTCATAAAACTACTTTATACAGTATATTTCAGTATATAAATGAGTTTTAGACTGCTTTGCATAAAAGATTATAGGCATTACTGTAGTTATGTAATGATGATTTAAAAAAAAAAATAATTTTTGGCAAAACTCCAAAATTTTTTAATTGCAGGTTTTATCGGATAAGAATTGAATTTGAATGAATGTAAAATGAATGATTGATATTGAAACTGGTGTTAACTAGTGTTGTTGATTAATATCTGTTGTCAAATTAATTTAATTGTATGATGAAGTAAGCTTAGAAGTAACTTCTCGTGGTTGTGACGTCACTACTTCTTAATTTAATGAATTAATGAGAGAAGTAATGACATCAAAAGTGACAAAAGTCACTTCTCTACTTTTCATGTTGAACATAAGTTTTACTTACTGAGGCATAGAAGTGATGAAAAAAACACAAGGAGCAGCTGACACTTCATATTGCTGTCTTGATGTGAGAATTCTCTGTGAACTGTACGTAGAGGCTGTCGACTGAATTTTACCTATAAATCCTCTTCTGGGTTGAGTTCATTCTACCTGTGTTAGGTGATAAGGTTTTATTGATGCTGTGTAGCAATTATTTCCCCCCTTTAGGAATAAAGGATAAAATTTTTTTTTAGTAAATTGTACGCAATCATCTACGTAGGTTTTTTTTTCAATTTTATTATACTATGTCACTATTATTATCATTTTTTTTACTGGGAAGTATCGTCATGATCTCATGCAAACAAATCTAACTTGTTAGAAATTTTTAATTTTGTTTGTTGTGTATTCAATGTTTCCTTTAAATGGGATGAGGAGGATAAGGAAATGTTTCGGGGAAAGGGTTACTACGGAGAAGTGATAATTTTATGTTTACAATACAAATGGTAAGAGTAATAAAATATTAAATTTTTTTAAAGTTGTGCTACATATTTGAATGAGATTTTCCGGTTTTTTCTATTATTTGACTTTGAATGGGTAAAATATCGTGACAGGTGTTGAACAATGTTGACTAAATTCTCACACATCCATTATCATTGCAAAGAACCTTGAAATGATGGCAGATGTTTTTTATTTTTTAATTTCACAATTTGACAAACGAGTTTATCAGTTAAGCTTATGTGCTTTTCACACTGGTGACTGAATTGCTTACACCCAACATAGACAAAGTTTGATTCAAGTAACATTGAACCTTATTTTTTTATCAAAATTCACAGTTCGAGCTCGTAATACTCCATCAAAGAGTTTATGTTATAAGATCTGTAAATTAGTAAAGTTTAAATTCCACAACTCATTAAATTTCTTTCAATATTGATATCTTTTTAATTCAGGATTGTAAAATTCACTGGAAAAATAATTTTATTCCGGTTCTTGACTCGACAAAAAAAAATAGAAAGTTTGTGAGACAAATATTGGGAAAAGTTTCTGTGGCTGTGGTATCGATGAGCAGCAGCGGCACAAGATTATTGTGATCACGGTATAAAATATCCTTCATTTATTTAAAATCTATTTCTTTGTACAAATCAAGATTTCTCTTTGTAATTACAATTTAGTCTCAAGCTGGGACACATTCTGCAATTGGTGGGCAGGGACATAATGCGCATTGAACTTGATTCAAAGCGCACTTTTCACCAGCACCACATTTTTTGTTCTGCAAAAATAAAATAAAAAAATCTTAATTAAATGTATACGAGTATTACCGAGATGAAAACATAAAATAACGGAAAATATTTACCACACACTCATCTTGTAGAAAAAAGAGAACAAAGAAAAAAAATTGGTTAGTGAATGTATTACTGTATATTTACAATGATGATTTCACACTTACTGCAGCAGTGACACTTCTTGCAGCCATTCTGGTCCACATACGGCAAACAGTTCTCGGAACATACTTCTGCAGGGGGACATGTTGTTCGACCTGCCAACGAAAGAGAGATATTTTTTTTATCTTAAATAACATTGATTAAAACCAATTTACATTGTTTTACGGGATAACACGGGGCTGTTACACATGTGACTTCTTCTAGATAACATTCTTGACCGGGAGCACAGGCATCTTTCTGGTTGTATGAGTCAATTATTATACATTTAGTTTAAACTTTAAGTTCTACTTACTTCCAGACAGGGATTTTTGAAATCTACAGTATATTAAAAAATATTGAAAATTTTATTAATGATTTTTTCCCCCTTATTGTAAATTTTGCAAGTCAGTCAGGAAATTCACCGCTATTTTTTTCGCAATAGCAACCAGGACAGTGGCTGCTGCTGTCTCGAGTGGGGACGCAATAACCCGCGCATTTGAACATCCTGCATGGCGTTTGACCTGTAAATTTAAAATATAAATTTAAAATGAGAAATTAGACGTGCAGAATGCGCACATATTTACATCTTGCCTGGAGTGGGAAATAATCGTCGGTGCAGTTCGGTGGCAATACTTCAGGAATGTGGTGAAGGACACATTGTGTTCCGCTGACACAATCAACTAGCTGAAACAGACAGAAAAATTAAAATTAGTATAATTATCAATTTTTTTTAAAACTTTAATTATTTCCTGAATTATAAATACAGTGTACACTTACAGAACAGGGGTTTTCGAGTGGCTTCTGATTACAACAGTTGGAATCGTCTCTATTCGTGTATCCGTAACATCCTTCAGTCGTCCCGTAAACTTAAAATTCAGATTTGTTATTTAATCATAATTTCATAAAACTACTTTATATATTTCAGGAGATAAATGATTCTTAGATTTTTTTGCATAAAAGATTATAGGTATTACTTTAGTTACGCAATGATGATTTAAAAATAAAAAATTAATTTTGGCAAAACTCCAATCTTTTTAATTGCAGGTTTTATCAGATAGAATTGAATTTGAATGAATGATTCATATTGAAAGTGGTGTTAACTAGTGTTATTTATTAACATTTGTTGTCAAAATAATTTAATTGCAAAATTAAGTAGAATTAAATTTTCTCGGTTTTGACTCTCCTACTAATTAATGAGAGAAGTAATGACATCCAAAGTTTTGGATGTCACTTAAGTGACAAAAGTTTGTTCTACTTTTCATATTGCACATGAGATTTACTTACTAGGGCATAGCAGTGATGAGAAAAACAGAAGGAGCAGATGACACTTCATATTGCTGTCTTGATGTGAGAATTCTTTGTGAACTGTACGAAGAGGCTGTCGAGTGAATTTTACCTATAAATCCACTTCTGGGTTGAGTTCATTCTACCTAAGTTAGGTGATAAGGTTTTATTGTTGCTGTGTAGCAATTATTTCCTCCCTGTAAGAATAAAGAAAAAAATTTGTTTAGAAAATCTCACGCAATCACCTACGTATTTTTTTTAAAAAAAAATTTTTTATACTAGGAAGTATAGTCATGATCTCATGAAACCAAATTTTTAATTTTGTTTGCTGTATATTCAATTTTTCTATTAAATGGAATGAGGAGGAGAAGGAAATGGTTTCGAGGAAAGGGTTACTACGGAGAAGTGATAATTTATCTTGAATTTTTTATGTTTACAATACAAATTGTACGAGTAAAATATTCAATTTTTTTAAAGGTGTGCTACAGATTTCAATGAGATTTTCCGGTTTTTTCTATTATTTGACTTTGAATAGTTAAAATGTCGTGACAGGTGTTGATCATACGATCAATGTTGAATAAATTCTCACACATTCATTGCAAAGAACCTTGAAATTATGGCAGCTTCTTTATTTTTGATTTCTTTTAATTCCACAATTTGACAAACGAGTTTATCACACTGGTGACTGAATTGCTTACACCCGACATTAGACAAACTTTGATTCGAGTGACATTGAACTCTATGTTTTTATCAAAACTTTAGCTCGTAGTACTCCATCAAAGAGTTTATGTAAGATCTGTAAATTAGTAAAGCTTAAATTCCACAACTCATTAAATTAATTTCAATATTGATATCTTTCAAAATTCAGGATTGTAAAATTCAATGGAAAAAAATTTTTACTCCGGTTCTTGACTCGACAAAAAACAAATAGAAAGTTTGAAAGACATGTCGGGAAAAGTGACTTTCAATTTTTTTTTTTTACTTATTCATTTCCGGAAGAGGTGATTTTTGCGCATCTATTGAAAAGAAAAGTGAAATAAATAATTTTGAGATTTTTTTAAATACGCAACCTGTTGCTAACTGTGCAGACTTGAAAATATAAAGGCATGGGAAGGCTGCCTCGTGTTCACACAATATGATAAAATAAGATAAAACTTCTGAGTTTTTGGTTTATGAACTGATACCGTACAGAATAGGTTTATCAACAAGTTAACCAAGGTCACCAAGGCAACTGAACGATGGAAAGTGACTTAATACCAGGATTACGAGAGGGTTCAATAACTTGAATGTCATTTCTCCTTTTTATTGATATTTTAAAAAAAAAATGAGTTAAATTTGACTTCTTCGAATTGAACTGCTGATATTGCATAGGAAAATTTTCTATTTAATTAATTTGATTAAATAATTAATTAATTTTGTTTGTGGTCGGTAAAAGTCACTGACCAATGAATGGTCCAATAGTCCAGTATTTAATACACTAAACAGTGACTAAAACATTAAGATGTCTGCGACACTTTATTTGCCTATAAATCAAAATTGTCTTCAAAAGTGTACAAAACCCCCAGCTTATTTTTTTTTAAATCGATAAAAATGATGAGTAAAATCCAATAAAAAAGATAAACACAAACACATGACAATCATTTAACCTCGTTTAACATCATTCAAAATCCTTGAACTATTCCAATTTAGATGTAATCAATTTATTTATGACCACTTTTGTGAAATTAAATAATTAATTGACTTTATATTACATAGCTGGAATAGTAAAAACACTACTGAACTAAACTTCTAACCCATAAACACGTAATTTATAACACGGAAATAAAATTCACTCAGTACACTTGACCCATAAACCCCCAGATTGCACTTCTCCCCTCTTTCTATGTTGTACTGTAAGGAAGGAAAAAAAATCGAAAACATGTGTTCGATGCAATACGATTCTCTATCAACTCAATTAAGTCTGAATGTTACAAGGCTGATGATGATAATAATATCTCGCGATAATTACTAGATTTCACAACACTTTTTTTTCTGCCAGGAAAAAAAAATAATATCGTTAAAAAATTACGAAACGGACGAGTTATTGTCCTACAAACAGAGAAAAATCCATTCGTAATATTAAACCTCAGGGTCACTGATCGAAGACACACACAAATACCGCGAGTTCTTCGATAACGTTCGATTTATCAGGTAAAATGACGTCAACGTAGTGAACCGGCGAATTGGAAAAATCATTTTTTCCCGTCAGTACGAGATTTTTAAGGTTCAGTGACTTCGTGTTCACATGTACACATTACATAACATTATTCATATACATACTGTACATATATAGATGCATACGACTAGTTCTACGAATGTTTTACGCTCTAGAACGGCATTATCTCTGAAAACTCTTCCATTTGCAGTTTTGTGGGTAGAATGAGGAACGACATGCGTTTATTATTACTCTTTACGTTTGTATGTTTTGCTGGAAATTTATTATTTGCAACGGCCGAGCAATCGGCGAATTTGGGTCAAGGCATATTCGATGAATGGCTCTCATTTTTTCATCGGGAAATTTCACTCGCGTTATCAGTTGTGGACAAAACGAACGTCAGTAGCTCGTGTAGGAATCACCTAGTTGATTATTTTCACGGTTTGGATTCTTATAAACCATGGGCCGTTCAAAGTAAGTTGGTTTTGTGGTGTCGATGTTGTTGTTTTTATCATTTTTTTGATTTTTATGGCGTTGGAAATGATTGGGTTTCAGTGTGGGATTCGATGGACAAACTTCCTGCTGGGATTTTACGTGGAAATATTTTTAACTGGCCCGGAAATGTTGGAGAATGTTTGAAATTGAAGGGTACTGATGTGAAATCTCAGTATTGTTCGACACAGATTTCTATAAGTAGTCAAGATGAGGTAAGGTGATGATGGATTTGTTTATCATTTTGGCATCAAATCATGCATAAATTATCACAAATTATCTTACTTCTTAACGTTCAACGTTTACATAGCACAGAAGATCTGGATAATCTTCATCCATAAAGTGTGCCATGTGAACGTAGTAAATATATGGCAAAGAATGACAAATGTCAGTTATAGAGTGCAGATTGATGAAAGATAGATTTGATTGATTTAGATTGTACTGTATACTGTAGATGGATGACTATAACTTATGTTTAGCACCTTGTTTCGTGTAAATTCTGCAATGTTTTAGATTATTCAGGTAATTCAGGTGAATTCGAGTTTCACTATTGGAATTTGCATGCCAGTAAATTGTTCGTCCCAGGAAATCAGTAAATTTTTAAGTGGTTGTAAGTTTGCTTTGACGTTTTAATTGTTTTTTTTGTAAAGAGTCTTAACATTATAGATCTAAAACCGGACGCAACCGTTGATTCCATCTCCTGTCAAACTTCTTCACCACAAAACCTCGATGCATCAGCCGTGGCAATTATGTAATTATTAATCAATTTATGCCTTTAACAACACCTAACTCAGGTATTTCCATATTACTAGTGTCGTGCTATCGATTTTTGGGGTTTTGTTGGTTGTGGGAACACTCTTAGAAGTGGTTCAAAGGTTTACTAAAGGAAATGGCGAAGAAAACGGAGAATTATCTCACAAATCCGACAGTCGTAAGTCGAACGGGCAAAATGTATTGTAAATTATATTAAAAATGTTTTTATTTTTAGTTTGCACTGTGCTATTAGCTTCCTTTTCTCTGTTTTCAAATGCACGCACATTATTCTCTACTGACCAACAAGGGGGAATTGAGTCTCTGCATGGACTCAGATTTTTAAGCATGGCTTGGATCATATTGTTGCACACGTACAGTTTCTCCATACCAATGATTTGGAGTAAAGCCTGTTTCACATGGAGCTGTTGCGACGCGATAGCGACGCGAAACCGCGTCATATTCGTCGCAATGGCTTTCACATGGGAATCGCGTCGCGTAGCGTTGCGATTTGATGCCTGTTTGGTCGCGTTGCCACGCGACCAAAAAGTTGGAAATTGATC